>CM070826.1:9367944-9520444 GCA_036326025.1 Chrosomus eos
TAAAACACAGTTAAATCATTGACTGACTGGGCAGCGAGGCAGCAAGGCAGCTGTGTTTGGTTTCAGACACAGCTTCATTTATCAGTAAATGATGAAGAACTTTGTCAGAATTTTACATTTTTTATAGCAAATAATAAATTAAATCCAGATGGGGCTAAAAAAAGGGGAAGTCTTTGTTTTTAAATTAATATCGAATCAATATGAAATGGCGTGCAATGCAACGTTACAGTTTAAACAGACCCACACTTAAATTAAAACTCATCATTTGCTCACCCTCATGTGGTTCCAAACCTGCATCGTTTTTCTTCTGCGTAACACAAAATATATTTTGAATGTTGGGAATCAAATAAAATGGAGCCCATTGACTTCATTGTATGGACAAAACTGAGATATCTTCTTGTGTGATCTACAGAATAAAGAAATCATACAGTCTTGGAACATTAGGTTGAGCAAATATGGAGCAAGAATGGAATGAAACCATATGTGAAATCAGGTAAATGCAATGAAATAAAACTTATTTAATTAATTTCGGAATCCATTTTGAATATTTATGTAAAATACAATACCGTCAGCCTATGGATATTCTAAGAATCTCAAAGAATTCACTCGTGACTGTGGAGGCCATTTGAGTAAAATAGCTCAAATAATTGTCATGTTCAAGAAACCAGTCTGAGATAAGTTGAGATTTGTGACATGGAGCTTTATTCTGCTGGAAGTAGCCATCAGAAGATGTGTACACTGTGGTCATAAAGGAATGGGCATGGTCAGCAACAATACTGAGGTACGCTGTGGCATTGAGATGTGGCTCGATTGGTACTAAAAGGCCCAAAGTGTGCCAAGAAAATATCTGCCACACCATTACACCACCAGCAGCCTGAACCGTTGATACAAAAGCTGGATAGATCAATTCTTGATGTTGTTCACTCCAAATTCTGACCCTAAAATCTGAATGCCTCCGCAGAAGTTGAGACTCATCAGACCAGACAATGGTTTTGCAATCTTCTATTGTCCACTTTTGGTGAGCCTGCTCAGCCAGTGTGTTCTTTTGCTGTTGTAGCCCGTCTGCTTCAAGGTTAGATGTTTTGTGCATTCAGAGATGCTCTGCAGACCTCGGTTGTTACTAATGCTTATTTGTCGCCTTTCTATTAGCTTGAACCAGTTTGGCCATTCTCCTCTGGCATCAACAAGGCATTTTGCCAAGCGGCAACCTCCACGTTGCTCTCTTGAAACCAACACAGAAGTGAATTAAACAGCAATTCATCGACTGGCCATTTGAGGCAGGCTGCAAAAGTGAATCAAATCTGTATCTCCCCCATGTTAAAATGCCCAACTTTACAGCAGAAAAAAATATTTTACAGCCTGGAGCAAAAACTGGTTTTGGTCTATATAGCTAATTTTGCCCTTCATGACAACTGTGAGAGGGGTGAATTATTTTACAACTCATCCGTTTAAATTATATTAAGCCTTAAAGTTCTGCATAATTAAGGGTGTGGCCACTTGAGTGACTGGTGGATTGAGGCAGACTGAATGGCCAAACTGCCGTTTGTCTGCTGTCTGTTAGCGTCACCCTCAGCTAATTCCAGCAGCTTATGTACTTGCCATCTCTGCCGTGTTTGTGCTTTTTTCAGTATTATTTTATACAATTTAATACACGTATACCTTTACCCACTCCGTTGGGTTCCGTCGTTGTCGAGTATGGAGAGAACAACCAGCGCTGTATTTCCAGTTGTTTTCCTCGCATGCACTAATGGATGTCTGACAATTTCGTTGCATATTTGGAGTTTAGATTTAAAAACGTCTTTATACAGGCTACACTCGTTATGCGGTGCCATTGCTCTCACGGAACAGATATGCATAATATGCTTATTTAACTTTTTAGTGTTAAATAAAAAGTACCGTCAGATGAAATCCTGCAGGTGTCAGTGCTTTCTCTCGTCCACGCAATAGATGCACACTCTTGAATGAGCGCGGATTTCTAATGCATTTACTTGAACTTCTGAGGTAATATCTTTGGTTTAACCCATTTGAGAAATTGCTCCACCCACGTCCCGCCTCTTTGCCCATTTATTTTATCCGTGAGTGACGAGAGATGACGCTCTTCCAAGATGGCAAGGGTTGGCCCCGCCCACTTTATGCTTCAAAAACGCTCTTCAGAAACCTACGTGTGATGTCACGGACACTACTTCCATATTTTTTTTACAGTCTATGATTTTTGCCCACAAAACTGTCGCTCACTGGATATTTTCTCTTTTTCGGACTGTTCTCTGTAAACCCTAGAGATGGTTGTGTGTAAAAATCCCAGTAGACCAGCAGTTTCTGAAATAATCAGACCAGCCCATCTGGCACCAACCACCATGCCACTTTTAAAGTCACTTAAATCACCTTTACTCCTCATTCTGTTGCTTAGTTTGATCCATGTCTACATGTCTAAATGCACTGAGCTGCTGCCATGTGATTGGCTGATTTGATATTTGCATTAATGAGGAGTTGACCTTTGTATTTGACGGTAAAGGTGATAAAAAAAATATTATAATGGAAGTGCACTGGGCCAGACATGCAGGATAACCAGTAGTTTATCCACTTAGCTAAAAAGATTCACTTCAAAAAGGACAAAGAGAAGAAGGAATTCTCAACAGCTCTAAGTTTACTGATCAGGTCATGTCAGTGAAAAAATTTGAGTTTCACATTTCTGCTTTTGAACTTACTAGAATGCTGCCTCTGTTTACTGTGTTTAACAGAAACTGCTATTTTTATCTTTTATTTTTAAGTAGGGGCAGGTCAACATTTTTTTTTTATAGTAATCAACATTGTGCCACAGACACAGTCTACACAGCTTGGCTTGTATTGAACCCTAAGCATTCCTTTAACTGCTCTTATCGTCTCTACTCAGTATACAGAATCAAAAATCTCTCAAATAAATGTGTCGACTACAGTATCTCAGTAAGCCAGATGCAATGGAAACATTGTTTCATGGGTGTGGTGCATCTGACTCAGCAGTTGAATAAGAAACAGACTCTCTCTTTCCGTCCCTTTATCCCTGACTGCCACTTTCTTTCACATCTTTCCTCATCTGATCAGTCATAATGTAAGAAGCACACACATGTGTATTCTTTCCTAAGCATTTCCTTAGATACTAAGCCATGACTCTGTAACAACAGTCCTTAACATGAGAACAACCGCATTGCAATAATCTACCATCAGCAAATATAACAGCCTCTGCATGGGAGGAACTGATGCCTGTGAGGTCATCGCAATAACTTGGTCTGCTGGATGTTGGCAGTGCTTGTTTTAACCATCAAAGATCAAGACTGGGGGGTTTGAGGGAAAAAGAATGCCAGATGTGGGCCAGAAAACTGTGATTATGGATCCGATCACCCAGATCCCTGCAGGCTCAACAAAGAGGAAGGGTCAAGAGAGAGATGGATCCTGCGGAGAGAGACTGCAGTAGGATACTGACAGCTTAGAGGACAGACTCAAAGACAAACAGGAAGTTGGGGAGATGCACAGAGAGTGGCCACAGTTTTCAGCTTGCACAAGTGAGCACAAAGCCACAAGGTCAAAGGACTCCAAATTAAAATCAGAGCACTGGTTGAAATCTTTTAAGCTCTTGCTTTTCAGGATTAGAGGTTGATGGGTGAATCCACAAGGACGATAAGTTGGGCTTTGGTTATTTGAAACTTTTAGGGTGAATTCAGTTTGGTGTTGGATGTGGTTTTTAGGGTTAGTAAGACTTTTTGGTTACACTTTATTTCGATACTCACAAAGGGTGCATTTTTATACGATTAAAGGCCATTGCACACTGAGTCCGAATTTTCGTATGCGTTTTTTCGTGTTCATCAGCCTAAAAATTCGTCACGCACAGAAACCTTGCACACTGAGTCCGATGCGTATTTATTAAACCTTTGCGGGAAAAAACGCAAAAATACAAAAAGGATTGGTCAAGCAGTGAGGATGATTTTGTTGCGCTCTCTCTTCTTTAAAAAAAAAAAAAGAAAAAGAAGAAAAAGAGGGTCCATCCAATCTTGTGCCGAGAGGAAGGAGAGTTTCAGCTCGTCAAGGAGTTGCGCAATTATCCAGAGCGATTCAAAATTTACCTCAGAATGTCAATGGAACAGTTTGATGCTTTGCTAGCGATACTGCAGCAACATATTAAAAAGAAGACCACCAAAAAAGACACACACACACGGCCGGCAGAAACGCTGGGCATACAGAACAGCTGTATACAGGTTTGTTTATCATACAGTACTTTGTGCTGCGAGACCAAGTGTATCAACGTGTCAGATGCCATTCTGGGGTGCGTTTACTATGTAACTCGCTGCTTCACTACCATAGTACGATGCATCGTTGGAGAAATCAACTATCTAGTCGCGACTGTTTCCCGAAACGTATTGTCGCAAAGTATCGTTCAACCACGTTGGTTTATGACGTCTCGCACGTGGTGGAGTAATATAACTACTTTTAATGAAACGGTTTGAGATCCAATTAACGCTCGATTTGTTTATATAAATTACAGACATGTCATCTGAGGACTATTTCTACATTTTCTCAGTTATTTTGCTTGATTACCAGACTCAATATTTAGCTCGTTCTTACATAGTAGAGCACGTTCGCACATGCGCAGTCTTCAAACACGGTACTTCAAATCTTTTGACAAACTAAAAGACGTAAATTACATTTGTATGTATTCTAAATAAAAGATATAGATTGTACTGAATGTCAGCTTGCTTATTTGGCTCAAGATAATAATTTATTAAGCCCACATGTTATAAAAATTAGAAACTATGCTTCTAACGACAGCTCGAGAGCTGTCGTTCCAACCACACAACTTTGAGATGCTGTTTGCGAATGTTCGTTGGAACGATGGTTTCGGGAAACACAGACTCGTTGAACTATGCTAACAACGACGGAACTTGCGACCATAGTTGGCTAACGATGCTTTCGGGAAACGCACCCCTGGATTGTGTCGTTCGCTTGTACGGTGGGTCTGAATAGTCAAAAAACCTCTCAAAATGCAGGCTGTGGATGCGAAAAACGCAGAAAATCGAACCTGATCCGAATTTTTTTATGACGGACGAAAGTTTCGGAGGCAGTGTGCAAGCATGATTGACATGATTGTGAGGTCGATTTTTTGTTTTTAACGTGAAAATTTTCGGATGCGAATTTCGGACTCAGTGTGCAATGGCCTTAAAAGTACATTAAAACTGTAATATTTTGGAATATTATTACAACTTAAAATAACTGTTTTTGATCTTAATATAATGAAATGTAATGTATTCCTGCATGGCAAACCAGAATTTTCAGTAGCCGTGTCATATGATCCTTCAGAAATCATTCTAATATGTAGATTTTGTCAAGTTGAAACAGTTGCTGCGTAATATTTTATTTATAATATTTAATATGATACACTATTTTCGGAATTCTTCGATGAATGAAAAGTTCAACCACATTTATTTGAAATTGAAATATTTTGTAACATTATAAATGCCTTTATTCTCACTTTTGATCAATTTTACAGTTTTTCTCGATTGCTTAAACACATTTCTTAAAACGATGCCTCCTTTTCTCTGAACTCTAAACACAAATCCATTACTTGTTCTCAGCCATTTCCCCAAACTTCCTATTTTAATGTCAAAATGAAACTCTAGACTCAAAACCATTCAATCTAGCTGAAAAACCAAACTTTGCCCTCAGACATGACACAAAAATCCTCAAAAACACACACAATACACTATAGTCTTACACACAGTGGTGAGATAAATTCAAAACAATACTACAAAAACCGGTAATTTGCAGGTTCAAAAATCATTCCACATGATGAACAAAACAAAAGACACAACCAAATGTATACATTTGCACATTTTTATTCCTTAATGTCCTGTACAGTACAATACACCAAACAACAACAACAAAAAAGACTCTACCCCAGCATCCCATCATTGGTCTGGGACAGGCCAGAGAATTTCATCAGCATCACAGGCTATTGGCCCTAGCCGGGCAGCAGGGGTAAAATCCTTATGCATGGCTTCTTCCATTCCATAGTCTCTGTGTCCGACAAAAATAGAAGTACTGATTACTGTATCTTCCTTTTTACAAAACGGAAGCATACAGAAACTCTGTCTGTATGTAAGGCAATTTGATGCATTTCTATTCATTACTGTAGTATAGTGCAACATACAGTGTTGTAACAACACATAGTAAAGCGCTCAAAAGTTATAGTAGCGAGCCGTATGAATACACCTGTTTACTTCCCTGAAGGTTCAAGTAGTGGTGTTTCGTTCCTAAATGAGTCAGGGTTTTTTGATAAACAGTGCATGATTGAGTGAATGATTGAATGATTGAATCAATGAAATGAACTCAGCACAGCAGTTCATTTCACTTTCAAAATACACTGAAACTACCAAAACACTTCATACAGTACATGTCTCAAATCAACACATTCTTCCATCACTAGCAAAGATTGACAGACAAAAAACACACTTTGTCACCCACAAAACAATGACCTATAAAAAACACTAACAACCGGTAGCATTATACAATGTTTTCTTCTGTAACACAAGCACACCTCTCTACTGTTTAGAATTCACTGAAATATGTGTTACTGCAATGAATCAGACATGATGCAGTATCATATGCTTCAATATATTTTGTCTTTTTTTTTTTGTTATTGCAAAATACAATAATTTATATACACACCATCCACCGATACAGATAGAATAGGAATCAGCTGTGGTTGGTCCATTTGTCCAATTGTTTTTATATAGCATTTCATTTTTAGACTCGAAATATATTTCATTACAATATTACTGTAGAAATGTAGCAAATTGCTGTCATATTCAGTTTTGTATTATGTTATTGTTTTGAACCAGTTTTGAAAACAGTCTGTAAGTGTAACGGAGGCCAACTAGTAGTTGCTGTGCGAGTAAACCTCACTCCTGATCTCAATAGAGCGCCTGACTCGGTAACGCTTTATTTTACGACCCGCAAACAACTGCGTAAAGTTAAACCGAAATTATGGTGTACGTTTCTGTAATTATAGCGTACTTCCGTGTAGGTATAAGGGAACAATATCATATCATTTTTTATCATACTGTGCTTACATACAGCCATACACGTTTCATTTTCAACCCACAGATGCCAAAATTACCCTGTAAAATTGCACAAGAACATATTTTGCCAGAAATGTGATGATAACTTTTATATACAACAGACGTACAATTTTTGCCTGGAATATATTAACATAATAGGTACCTGTTAGTTTTAAAATAATTACATTATAAATAATTTGCTTGTATATCAGCTTGTTACCCCTTTATTAGCCTACCCAAAACTTAACTTGTTCCCTTATACCTACACGGAGGTACACTATAATTACAGAAACGTACACCGTAATTTCGGTGTACTTACGCAGTTGTTTGCGGGTCGTAAAATAAAGTGTTACCCCTGACTCTCATGCCGGAGACCTGGGTTCGAGGCCCGCTCGGAGCGGGTCGAGTGGGACCCGGGTGGAGGGGTTACATAAGCATGTGCAGATTGGCCTATAAGTACACTGTAAGTTTTGGCGGTTGTTGTGTCGAAGTGAGAAAAGAATTGATGTAATTTGAAAGATGTAGTCATTGAATGCATTTTGTGCCAAAGCAATGATAAATGATCCACAGTTTAGCCCACATATACGTCTGTTGTGCTCACTGTGTGAAGAGTTTTGAAAAAGTGACCTAAGTATTGAGAAATGTGTCCTAGCGACTGTAAAAAACTGTAATAAGTCAATAAATCACTCATAAAAGACTCCCAAATGCATAAATGTAAGTGTACAAGTGTTGTTCCCTTGTTCAAAGAACAGCCATACTGTAATTTGTGGTCATGAGTAATACTGACTAACTGTTGAACTTCAAAGAGGAAATGAACTTGGAGAGGAAAATCTTCTAGAACTATAAATCAAGGTAGTCTACTATGATGAGTGTTTTATTTATTGATTTGCCAAAAAGTTAGTCACCAGTTACTTTGCTAAAATGTACTTTACAGTAAAATGTGTTAATTGTTCCTGCAAATCATAACAAAATACTATATTATTCAGTAAAATACTGCATATTTCATAGTCTTATTTACATGTCTGGGGTGGGGGTTAGAAAAAGAAAAGGAATTTTATTCAGGTTATTCTAAGTAATTTTAAGGGTAAAAATGCCTCCTATTTACAATGTGGTTTCCTTAGCTGTAGTGATATTTTGAATGGTATGCTACAGACCCAACCAATAAATCACTCAATAAATAGTTTTACCAACATATTTAAACAAATCACTTTTTGGATGAACTATTCCTTTAGTAAGGTCTGGATTTTCACCCCCTTGTATCATATGCCAATCAAACGAAGAAGAAGTTTCAAGGTCAAATAAATGAAGTAAAAATGTCAGTGTAAGCTCTCTAAATCCCACATACAGCACTATTCTGGTGCTATGAGTTCCTGTGCTGGTGAGACTATTTCCTTTTCACTTCAAACTTTGCTCTCTCCCAGGGGCCTCTTCCTGACATACGTCCCTGGTCTCTAGTGCTTTTACCATGTGCTACACACAACCACGAACAGTCAATGCAGGTTGGGAAATTTTTTAAATACCAAAACCGTAAGATGTTCTCTTGCATTAGCGGTTCTCGCTTGTGCTTAACTGCAGGAAGAGATCAAAAACATACAGCGCAGCTTTAGTGTTGTCATAGTTCACCTCCTGAGTCTCTCCTTGATCCAGTCCAAGGCTTTTTCCATTCATTTGTCACGTGAACTAATAATTTCCGTTTCCTGTACTCAAAGCCTAAGCGGCTTTGCATCACCATGATCAATAGAATTGAAAATTTATCGTTAGCTAGAAAATTAGTAACTTCTAATTTGTATTACAACTCAGTAAAATATTGAAGGCTAAGATTAACACTATGTGCCTAACAATTTATAAAGCCAAACTCGGAATAAATAAAACATAAACTTTTGTTCTTACTCACTACATTTTCTATTAAGCATTAAATTACCACAATATCAAAATTTAGCTACATTAAATAAACTGCCTTAGGCCTAGCCTTGCTTCTTGCACTAGACATAAAACAGGCAATATTACATGACAATTCTGTACTGTTAACTAACAAAGAACATACATGCAAACCCAATTACAAAACTAGTCTCTGCAAGTAACTGGACCCAAACCTGTTCAGAAATCAGTTAGACGCAAAGCATGCTGGGTAACCATCAGCGCTACAAGATTACCTATGGCTGCATGTCTCAAAAAACACTATGAAAGGTCATTAAAAGTCAGTACAAACATGTAAAACACACCTTTTTCTTAACTATTTTTTATTGCTGTAATTCTCATTATTCTGAAACTGATTTTTTTAACTAAAATATTTATTCCTTAAAGTACTAAAAGAATCAGTAATAAAACAGTTAAAGAATTGGAATTGCTAAGAGGAATCAGAAGCAGAATCCTTTCATTTTCAGTGTTAAATGCATAAACTGTGACTTATACTCTGATGTCATGCTGTTATATAGGGAAGACCAGAGATTTGACAAATGTTTGGGTTTCACCCTGTTCCCAAAGATCTTCACTGAAGCATTTCAGAGCAAAAGTCCCATTTCTAAAATTCATGGCCATATGTTGGAGATATTTGATATTCGTTTCTGTCTATCACACCTGCTTGACAGATGTGGGCCAAACTGCTGTGCTTCAGAGAAGGAGGTGTTCTCTGTGCACCATTGGTATTCGCATACATTCAGGGATCTATGAGAATTTCAGTCACTGCATGGCTAACTCTAGACTCGGCTGCGGGCAGAGGAAGTCTTTTGTCTCAAGGTTGTGCAGTGAGGAACAATGATCCTGCAGCAGACAGGGAGGACGTGTTTGTCTTCGGCGTACGAGGCCTTGCTTTGTTTAAATGAAGCAGTCGTTTCCTACAGCAGTGAGAGCAAATGGAGTGTAGGAAGTGAGGGAGGTGACCGACTTCCTGTTGTACGGAACGGACACAACAACGGTACCGAATGTACTGAAGGGAATTGCACTATTATAATGGCCAAAACGTATTGGAAAGCCTTCCACTTCAACAATAGCTTTTAAATAAATAAAATAAATAACTACAACAGTGGTTTGGAACAAAACAGGGTTAGTAAATGACAGGTGGGTAAAGGAAATTGCATTTACTCAAGCTGTAAAGGGTGGTCTTGTAGCTAAAGTTCAAGGTTGCAAGTAAACAAACTGGATACTTTATCTCAAGGTTGTGTCAGTGAACCGGCAGCTGTAGAGTTGAAATGTCTGTGGCCTTGAGCACAACATCTTACTATAAATCACTCCCTGCGATTGTAAAATCATTTCAGATTTAGCTTTCTTTGAATATCATATTATCCAGGCCATTGCTAGCCTTAAAGCTGGAATTGACTAAGCTACTTTTTAAAAACCTGAAGAGATTTTACATACACTTAATGGCTTTGTAAATGGTTACAGAGAAAAACTATGCATCATGCACTAAAGGTCTGAGCATCACACACTACCAGACTTTCAAGTCAATCCAAACAAAATGGATGTAGAAACATGTGCTTCATTGCTACAATATGTATGTCAAATAAAAACAAAAACCAGTTCAAAATATCAAACATGAGCCCCTAAAGGGATATGGTGGTGGGAAAAATATGTGAAGGGAGGAAAAATTATATGTCAATGCTTTTGTGTTCTCTTAGTGGTTTGCTTTTGTAATGGAGGCCAGCTAGAAAGAGCTATGCGTATAAACCTACCTTCAGTACCCTGGTCTCAAGAGGTGCACTGGCGACTGATGCTAGACACTGCTGTCTTTAGCATCCTTGTTATTGTGCTTGCCTTCTTATACCAGAAACGCCAGTTCAAACTCTGCTCAGAGCGGGGCGGTTAGCACCAGAGGGGTTAAATTGGTGCCGTGACCCGGATGGGAATGAGTTTCTCAGGAGAACTTTGGGTTTTGTAGAATGGATTTTAAAATTGTTAAAAAGGGGAAAGAAAAAAAAAGTTACAGATTTCGTGTGGGCCTGGCGACATAGGCATAGAGAAATGCGCTTGCCAATGCCTTCTTCTTCAATGAGGGAAGAGCGCTGACTGATTTTCATTGTCCAATGTATCACATCCACCCAGAGGAATGAAAATCGCATTTTACACACATTCATGTGTGTGGCTCTTTATTACCAAAGCAACTTATGAGAAGAAGCCCTGCAATGAAGTTCTGCTGGAATTGTCTGTTCTCTGCATGGAGAGTGGCAGCTGTGCTGAGGATGAGCATGACTGGCAGCGGTGCCCCAGTGTTGTGTACCCAAATCTCAGCCCCTGCAACAGCTGTTCCAGCCACAGGCAAAGAGACGGAGTCAGGACCGAAGAAACAAGGAGGGGCTGCTGCAACCCCTGGAGAGAGAGAACAAGAGAGACAGATACCTTAATTGTGTATGTGTGTGTGTGTGCAGAGGCCCCAACAAGTATTAAAAGCTTAAATGTTTGACATTTAAAATGTTTGAATTTCCTTCAGTATGTTATGAAAATGTCAAACTAAGCATCATCAACTAAGCAAACAATGCTAGACCTTTTTTTTTTTTTTACAATGACAACAAGCTGATGTTTTAGTGATTTTTAGTGGATGTATAAAGTCAGTTGCCCTCAGGTTTACACAGGAGTCCTAGCAGAGGAACCACAGGTGTAGTTCATCACATAAACTATGAGTTTAACATGTTCCACTAACATTTTAGGAAAGTGTTCATTTATTGTTTAATCATTTAAAACCTAATAGACTTGAAAAAGTCTTGCTTGAAAAGAGTGCTTTACTAGTTTATTTATTTACTTGCTTGGTCGGATACTTCTTGCCCAATGCAATAAAATTTTAAGTGCGGTTCACAAAATCATATAGGTACTTTTTGGGACCACTGTATGCATTTTAACATTTTTGGGAAACAAGTCAAACCAATTCTGAACTAAGCCACTTTTACTCTGACCAAATTCACAAAGAAAGTATAATATTGACACATATGTCTCAAAATCCCTATAAGCAACTACATTTCTGATTTAGGGTGAGAACAGAACAGCAGATATACCCATAATGCTTTGCAACATGAACAGCCAATCATAACTTTGTCCTTTCACAGCGTCAATAAGCTTCTAGAATCCGAATTCAAATTCGAATCTGAACTTATACTCAAAATCAGAATTCAAATCTAAAATGAAATCTGAATTTTAGCCTAAATCTTTATTTGTATCCAAATTCAATTCCAAATCTAAATCTAAATTCAGTTTTGGATTCTGATTTCGATTCATACTGTTTTAGAATAAATAAATAACACTAAATATCATATAGATGGAATGCATGCCAACATATATTTGGAGAGGCCACTCAAAAACAAAAAGCCTGTTACAACAGAATGTGCTTAAACTCGAACTTCCTCAGAAAAATAAAAAAGAGATCTTGAGTCACTGAGAGAGATTATTCCTGACATCATTAAAGTTTTGTTTCCTCTTTTTTCACATTATAGCCGGTATATTTATCTTCTCGCTGCCTTGATACATTTTCTCACAACATCAGTGACTCAAACTTGTCCACCCACGTTGTGACCATATTAGACAAAACCCATTTCAAACATGTCATGTTGATACAGCTGGAAGCATGTTAGGGTGTGCATGTGCTTCAAAGAGTTCTGTAAGAGTATATGTGACAACTACACTAATTACTCTCCTAATGAGACACACTATTGTCCTTTAAGTGAGTCTGTATTGTTAGGAATGGAGTTCTACTAGCTGATTTTTCTGCCAATTTTCAGCCAAGCACTTCATTTACATAGTATTCTGAGAACAAGTTGGCTAGGGGGGTGCCATCTTGTAAAAATTACATATTCACTGACATACACTCAATACTGTGGCTTTATTAATGTGTTAAAGAATGCAGACAGACATGGAAGCGTGAACTAGTGGGAGTAAAAATTGGCACATGATCCCATTAGCGTGGCCCTTTAGTGTCACAGCCTGGCCCTCGTGGAAAAAAAAGGGACGCTTACTAGTTCTATGGAGTTTATTAGCAGTGATGTCTTTCTACATAATGGCAGAGATCGTATGTTACAGTGTAGTACAGTGAAGTAAGTATTTGTGGATAGTTTCACAAGTTGGCACTTCGTTTTCTTAATATGAAACTAAATAAAGTGTTACCCAAAATAAATATAACAACAACAACACATTCATGGAAACTCCAAGAGATTATCTCAAGAACATGATGCTCAACTACTTGCTTTCTACACCATTGAGGTGAATGGAAAATCAAACAGCTTTCGGCAGGAATTAAATGCATCTTTTGTCAGCTTGTTATTGTAGTGTGTACATTGCTAAAGTGAGTAAGACAGTATGGGTCACAGGGCTATAGACAACACACATCATTTATAATCAACTCCGCTGGCACTGAAGGAAGAGAGAGAGGGTTTGGAAGAGAAAATAAGTGGACACATAGCTCATTTAACACTCCTTCCTCTCCACCACGCTCAAGTGAAATGATATATCACAGGAGAAGCAGGACATGCCCATGAGTGCTGGGCAGAGCTTGGCTAGGGCGTCTGCCAGCTCAGAAACATGATTATAAGCCTTTTATATTTGGCATCTTTGCATACAATCTCACTGCTTTACAAAAGACTTTAGAAGCAAGCCTACATCATACATCATAGATATTCGTGATATAAATGGAAGCTTTATTCTCTATTCTGGTTTCAGACGGTTCCCATGCTCTTTATTTCATGCTTGCATGCTCTGCAGTATATTTTCCCACCAGTTATTAAAAACTTGCAATGTTGTCTTATTTACCCTAAATAATCTCAGCTTCCCTATTGATGAAATATAAATGATGTTGCTTTTGGACTAAATAGAATTACATCTGGATTGTCTCCAATGTGATTCTAATGTGATACTTTATGTGACAGTCTAATTTTGTTTGACTAAATTCGGATCAGACTGGCTCAGAGACAGACGTTCAAACTGTAAATGATCGGTTTCTCTATATCAGTGATTGACAGCTTATACTTTTTTTAAATAGAGCTTTGCTTATTGATGCTGACACACATCTGTATTTAAAGCATTTAATGACAGCCCATGCGCCTCATGCAATTGATTCTGTTGAAATGTATTAAGTATTAACTTAACTTGAATCCTTTATATATAATTATAGATAATTCAAGATAAAGGTATTGTAAATATTCTATTTAAAAATCGACCTATCCATACCATAGCATACAACATAGCAAATTTTATAAAATTAATGCTGATTGGTTAAGTGTTTGACCATGATACACTGTTTCAGCCATGCTAAAATACAATATAGTAACAAATATGATGCAAAGAAATTAGTTTGCAATTTATGCACTGTATTTGTTTTAATTTGTGTATCGTTTTCTTTTGTGAACCAAATCGTGGTATATATTTGAAAATACAGCAGTTAGTTATTACAGTCAGTCACTCAGTCTGTCTGTCTGTCTGTCTGTGTAGTTAGGTAGGGACTTTCAGTGATTCTTCACACGTTACATTGTTACGCCAGTATGTGGCGACAAGTGTTTATCTTTATGAGAGAGTCATTAGACCATTCATACATCCGATTTGTTCAGTACACAAAATCGTGTACTGTCTGAGTAGGTACTACATATGCACCATTAAAAAAGTATGTCCAAAAGTACGTATGGCTGTGTCCAATATCTTAAATGCTGCCCTCAGAGGATGCATTGCAAGGTAGAAAGGCATCATGGCACGTCCGACTCCAACTATGGATAGGCGGAATGTATCATAAACATATGGTTGAAGACATGCAACTTATTATTATGTGGATTATAAAGCACTATAAGTACATCCATTATGCATCATATTAAGTCAAAAGTTGCATGCATGTGAAAGTCTGAGCCTAATTGGGTGTTTGGGTGTTTAGCAGTGTACATAACAGCGTCTTCTAGCCTTGAGTGTTGAGGCGAACAGTATGCGTATGGGAGGTGCGTGTGAGCATGTGTACATGCACATGTGTTTATGTGTGCATGTGCATTTGTGTGCATTCACGGAGGACGCGGTGCAGCTGTTAGCTCGCTGATGCTGGAGGATCTGGAGGAGGGAAGTAGAGCATTAAAGCTGATGTGACGTGTTGGTCTCTCCCAGGCAGAGCTGTTCCAGCGGGGGCTGCCAGGTGGGAGCAGGGCTGCTGACTTCATGAGCTTTGTGCTGAAGAGCCACTGTCTTCTGAACCTATTTCAACCAGCTGCAGCCATGCTGAATACAGTGCCGCCACCATATCCTCTTCTGCTGCACAATACACTCACACATCAGCCAAGCGTGAACCACACACACACACATCAGTAATTGTTTCAACACAATAGAATATGCATACTTTCAAGTAAATGTTATTTTAGAATCACTGATATACTATTATAGTTTTCATTTATTTTTATTTTTTTAATTAATATCAATATTTAATTAATATTAAATAAATAATAAATAATTAAGATTTAATTAGTTTCATTCACTCTAAAAAATGCTTGGTTGTTTCAACCCAACTTGGGGTCAAATATGGACAAACCCAGCTGTTGGCTAAAATATTTACGTTACATTTTTAACCCAAATTTGGGTTTGTCCATATTTGACCCAAGTTGGGTTAAAACAACCAGCATTTTAGACGCAGTGGATAAGACACATGCCTTTGGTGTGAGAGACCCGGTTCGAATCCACTGTGAGACACCAATGTGTCCCTGAGCAAGACACTTAACCCCTAATTGCTCCAGAGGCGTGCGACCTCTGAAATATAGCAATTGTAAGTCGCTTTGGATAAAAGCGTCAGCTAAATGTAAATGTATATCAATAATTATTATATATATTATGTTTAATTTAAGTTACAATGCAATGCATGTGAGATGAACCAGTTTGAGATTTTCATCTGCATCTATTGTTCTTCTTAATATGTGTCAGACGACTTTCCTACTGATCGTCGTTTCAGATTGGCTTCCAACTCTATATTCTGCAGTACATGGAGAGATGATGTGACAGGGTGTGTTCATCACAGATATATAAAGCTTTTTTCGGAGGTCTTCATGCAGCTCCTTTCTCTTCTGCTTTTCTGACTTCCATTTCCTTAAGGGTGTGCTGGAACTCCTAATAAGGCAGGATTCTGCGAGGACGAAGATTCAGTGTGTTTTCCCACGTTTGCCTACACTGTACTAAACAGACTCATTTGTGGGAACCAGACAAGCAACATTATACTGCAACACCTCATTACCAACATCAACATGATTAGCCAAACCTTTCATGATCATTGCACAACCTTTCAAAAGCTTTGGGTGGGTAAAATTGTTTTATGTTTCTGAAAGAAGTCTCTTCTGCTCACCAAGGCTGCATTTATTTAATCAAAAATGAAATAAATGTCTGCCTCGGTCCGTTCGCATAAAGTGCGGGGCCCAGTGAGGTTGCACCGGTTGCACCTCCTCCTAAGGACGGCCCTGTGCAATAAATAATAGAAACTTGCTCTACATTTGTGGAATGGAAAATATCTGAAACTGGTGTGTGATATGCATTACTTTGGTATTGTGTGCAGCACAGGAACATTGGACAGTAACCTAGGTCAAGTTTGTTTCTTAAGCAATCTGCACTTGATCAGTTTTATGCCTCTGATGACACTGTCGGGGGCCAGTGCTGTGTCAAAACCTAGTGATGAAAACCTGCGCCATGAGAAAACAAGCCTTAGGACAATGATTTAAAGAGTGCATACAGTACATGTAATATTTAGTATAATGAGACAAACCACAGCAAGAGGCACACACACACACACACACACACACGGGCCACGAGCTGTGAAACTCACTCATACTTTTTTATTTTTACGCTTTTGTTCTGTGAGCTTTGCAATATTAAAAAGAACCGTTCAAATAGTTTATGAAAATGTAGTTATCATGTGATTCAAACTCTATTGTTTTCTTTTGTCTTGGGAGGAGCCGGAGGAGAAGAAAAGAGTTTGAGAATTGGATATCCTTCTTAAATTTCTATACATTTTAACTTTCAAATTGTAACTGGTTCCCTAATGTCGCATTATAAAATGTTAGGCTGAATGTTTGAGCTGATCCTTTTTTCTTTTTTTACAGTAAAGTGGTACTTGCAAAGGGGGATATAAAAAGTGCCAGAAAAGAAGTCTATACAACTGCTATTTTCCATACAAGGAAAATGTTTGATTTATAGCGCAAAAATCCAAAGTGTACAACACATGCAATGCCTAGCACTATATTTCAAGTCTTCTAAAGTCATACAAAAGCTTTGTGTGAGGAACATTACAAATGAGCACCTTAAACTTTGGCCTGTTCAGTCTCACAAATATAGTGTGCAAGTCCTACGCATAACATGTATGGTGCTTTTTGGATTTTGGCAGTATAAATCATCCATTTTCCTTGTATGGAAAAAGCAGATTCAACATTTCAACATTTGGCTTTTGTTTTCTACTGAAAATGAAAATAACACAACATGAGAATGACTGAACCAGGGTTGTTATCACTAACTAAAACTAAAACCATTAAAAAAATAATTATAAACAATGCAGATTTATTTTTTACAGCCATTTTTGACCATATTTACCAGGGGTGCTATTAATTCTGACCACAACTGTACATAAAAAAAATACAAAAAAATTACTAAAACCTTAATTAATATCTAATTCAAAATATTAAAAATAGTATATCAATTATGCTAAAGCACTGGACTGAATGTTGACATGTTTTTCCTTTTTGGCTAAATTATTACTTTAAATTCACAACATTCCAACGGTAGACACTGACCATCGCAATACTGAGTGATGCATCTGTACATATCGCTTTGTTTATTTGGAAACTGAGGAGTAATTCATTCCCTACTTCGATTTGTCACAGGGTTATAAATGAGCTTCTTGTGAAATGACAGCAATAACATAAACAAATGAGGGGTCCTGAGGCAAGGCACTGAGACATGGCAGTACAGCGCACACCCAGGTCGGCCCCAGCTGTTCTCGGGAGGAGCCGGAGGAAGAGAAAAGAGTGGGAGAAAAGGAGGACGGGGAAACGACGGAGGAACATATGGAATGTGCTGCCGACCGCTGTGTCCCTCAGAAAAGCCGCGAGCCATCACTGTTCCGACAGCTGGAGGTCATTAGCCTGAGGGACCGGTGCTACACACCACTACACTCACATAAAACACACTGCATCTGAAGTATGCATTGACATAGAGGCATGTGTGAGGGTGAAAGAGAATGGCTGATATTCGTCTACTTGGCCGACTCCCACCATTCCCCTGCTGTTTTAGTGGAAGTCTGTAAATATTTGGAATAGTTTTAGAAGTTGTGGCGGGTATAGGAACTAGCTTGGCTCATGAATATTAATTAGATGATGTAACATTTAACTAATGGTGCTAACTGATATGCTAAAAGGCAGGCAAGCATAAGCCACTACAAGGTAAGTCCACCTCCCCTTTCGAGGATTTTTTTTTTTTTTTTACTTAACTCCAAAATGTGAATATAATTTACTCACCCTCAAGCCATCCTAGGTGTATATGACTTTCTACTTTCAGCCAAATGGAATCTGAGCTATATTAAAAAAATATATCCTGGCTTTTCAAAAAGTGAGATTTTGAAGCTCAAAACGTGCATCCATCCATCATAATAAATGTGGGGGTGTTAATAAATGCCCTCTAAAGTGTAGTGAAGTGTTTTTGTAAGAAAAATATCCAGATTTGTAACTTATAACAGAGAATGTCTAATAAGGGGAGAATTGGCACTGTCTGGTTACTTCCGGTTTCTGGACTGGCTGCAGTAACACGTCTCTGTCCATGCGAGGGCGCTCGCGAGCGAGTGCAGAATGAATGGGAGTCTATGGGGTTTCACCCCCAGAAATCCACTTTTCTCAGGATATAATTTTTTGTCAAGTAATTTGAAAGTTGCATTCAAAAGGGAGGGCGAAGATAATACACTCTGCTGAAAATTGCATTTTTAAGTTCACTTATCTGTTCTAAAAATCCGTTCAAACATGTGATGACGTCACACAGTATAGCAGAATGCTAGCGTGTTCCGGCCATCAACAGCCTAACCTGTAAGAAATCGAAAGGACATAAGTACTCGTTCATTCAACTTTTGGCCTATAAAATCTATATTGAACTTGCGGAATCAACAATAAAATCTACGTTTATTCAACGACAAGCAGGAGAAAGAGATACATTTAACCGTTTAGCTCCATAGACTCCCATTCATTCTGCGCTCGCTCGCGATCACCTCCAGTGGAATTCGAATGGAACTGCAACCAAAGATGATACAACGGGCTAATAGGAAGTGTCCAGGCTTTCCGTAGACGGGCTTTGCTTATAATCACTGGCTAGTATAACTGTCGTACGCAAGTCGAGTTCCAGCGGAAGAGTGACCTCTGACCCGACGTATGACGTAGAAGTCGCGTAAGCTTAAAGGGGGGGGGGGTGAAACACTCAATTTCACTCAATCTCATGTTAATCTTTAACACTTAAAGAGTAGTATTGCATCATTCATATCTCCAAAAAGTCTTTAGTTTTATTATATTTATAAAAGAAAGATAGGCTGTACCGAGTCTTTCCGGAAAAAGCCGAGCGGGTGGAGGCATGCCGTGTGGGTGGAGCTAAATAATCACGAGCGCTCAAAGCTTACGTTGAGAGCGTCTGGAAGCTGTGACATCCCAAAACAAACCATCAGATTCAGCCATACATTTTTGATCCCGAATCAGATCCCGAGGCTGAAATTGAAGACGAGCAGCAGCAGCAACGACTACAGCAGGACGTCTCTAAGCGGTGTATACTGGAATTGTATAACTTATATTTGCTTAGCGGTTTTTGTAAATGACTAATTTTCACTTTATGTCGTCATATTTTTTTTAAAGGTGTACATGTGGGAAGTGTAGTTTTACATTAACTATACGTGATCATGTTGTTTACTTGCTGTGCTTACACGCCGATAGAGAACTCACAGACATTTGAAGCAGTTTTACTCACCGCCTGCGGTTCCAACGCACGACCGTGAAACGGAAAAATACTTTCCGAAACTTGTGACAAACCGGAAGGAGTATTTGTTTCACAGAAATACTCCATCAAACGTACAACTTAATTTTTGAAACATTGTCCATGTTTAGCATGGGAATCCAACTCTTTAACCCTTAAAGGGGCAAGCATAAATAAATTTGATGGAAAAATTATTCATTGCTATTTTTGTATGTATCTACACTAAAATGACACAGTTCATGCATTTTTTTCAAAATATGACCTTTATTTTATAAGTTACACTCTGTATCTCCCGAGATACATAAACCATTTAGGGTAACATTTTGCAATGTATTCTTTTTTTATTATAGTTCATATGACAACTTTTAAAACATTCAATGAACAATTAATTAGCTACATTTTTCATGTTATCCATACAACATTAGAAAAATTGGAAAAAACTGAACTTTTTCTCCCAAGATGCATTGCCTATGTAGGATATACATTTAACATTGATTTTTTAAACAGTTCATGTGCCGATTTTTAAAACACCTTTTTCCAGGTTTTTTTTTTTTTATTCTACCATCTTCCCTGTGGTGCCCCACACCAGATGTATTCTATGGGCAATGGAAGCTGAGAAAACAGTTGCGAGGATTTTGTCCAGTGACCAGGCAAAGTCTCACTTTGCACTTCTGACACATGATGGATGTCTGGCCATCCTGACACATCCAAAACCTTTATCCTATTCAATATCAGAACAGGCCTCAAAACATAAGAATATCTGTGAGTGATCAGCCCTGTTAAATACCCTTATATGGGCAATGTATCCCCCAGGATACAGACATTCAATGCCTGATAATCAAAGTTGTGAGAAGATTATTTTGAAAATATCAACAAGAACATGTAAAACTATCCTTAAAAAACTATTTTCTAAAACAAAATCACTCTAAAATATCATAACCGTGAAAAATATAAAAATGCTTATCTCATGGCCAGTGTCTTTTTCCACGTATGTTGCCATTTTGGATTTTGATACAAATTTTTGGAATGTAAACATAAAGTCACATGACCTGATTACATGACCCATCACCCCATCAGTGTTTCTCATCAACTGCAACCAAATAATGCCCCTCCCCCATAGCCCTCCCCCTTACAGCCTGTTAAATGACTGTATCCCCCAAGATACAGAAACTCTTTAAATTAATAGTGTAAAAAAATCACTATGCATGAAATAGCATTTCACCCCCCTTTAAGTGAGAGTGGACGCCTCTCTCTTTCTTTGGGCAACAAACTCAAACTCCTCTTCTCTTCTCCTCTATATCGAAATCCTCTGACATTTATCTTTAAAAATTCTCATCTTAGATTTCTAATTCGTGACCGGTGTTTTGTTTTGCTGTGCTTCAGCATTTGTCAATACGTCATGTGTAATACATAATGACTCTCCTCCATTGACATAAAAATTGGCCTCTTGTCTCCTTCCCTGCGTACCACAGCTTTAGCAGGCATTAAGGGGGGGGGGGGGGGGGGGGGTTACAGTGGTGAAATTGCAGACAAGAAATACAAATTCTGAGACATGACGAGCCGCCATGGGGTACGCTAGCACGTTTGCTCGGTTTTTGTGTGCTTAATGTTTACTTGTGGGTATTTTAAAGATAATTTATCATACTATAAGGAGAAGTGACTAAGTGTCAAGTAAACCAAATTAGTCACAATCAGAAAATGAGGACAATGAGGCTTTAACACATAGCTAAGTCAAAGCACGTGCTCCTCTAAATATCATCTATCCGACTTCACACAAATCTTTTGCACAAGCAGGGGATTCATAAAGCTGTAATGCGATATCATGCATGTCCTGACTCAAAGAAGGTCTTTTCACTCCTAATTACTTCTCTTTCACGTGCCATATGATCAAACAGACACGAGTCTGCTCCCTGTTTAGGGGCTGTGGTCGATAGCCTCCAGCTTTAAAAGAGAGGAAATGCAAACCATGCCCACCTCCTCCTTCAGTGCCCACTGGGGTCACCCAGCAGGGGAACGGTCCGGATGGGGCCCACAGCTTGAATCTCAAACAAAACAGTGAATACACAAACAACATCAACCTTTCTGAGATGCAAATATCCAACTTCATATGCTACAATGCAAACTGCACAGGCCCAACATGCACTATTACAGTAATAACATGACACACTGTAGACAAAAAAATAAAAATAAAAAATAGTTATAAATCACTCAAATTTCAATGTTCTCATTCCATCAGTCCTTCATACTGCTTATCCTCTGGGTTGTGGGAGTGCTGGAGCCTATCTCAGCCTTTTTGAAAGCAGGGGAAACACCCTAGACAATTGGCCAGTCTGTCATAATATTTGATTGTATTAAAAGGAGAATTGACTAAGTAAGCTAATTTAGTCAAAATCAGCAAATGTGTACAATGAGGCTTTAAGGTAAAACATAAGCTCACAACTCACGTATCAACTGTAGGACTATTCATTTCATAAATAACCAATTGCGGCTAGACACTGACAAGAAATGCTTTACTAAAAAAAATAATCATAATGATGAATGCAAACACAAAAACAGGAACGGTTTTGGTCCTTACAAACTATTTTCTGTGCTCTGGTTTTAGTTGATGCGTCTATTTATTTTACTGACCAAATACATTTGAAGTGGATCAAAACCTTTCATCAAAGTTATGAATTGTTAAAGGGCACCTATTATGGCATTTAAAATGTTCCTAATATTGTTTTGGGAGTCCCAAAAAAAGTTTTACATGCATGCAATGACAAAAAATCTTATAATATGCATTTATTTTTACCTGATTTGCTCCCTAATGATTCGTTCAACGACTCATTTTTCCAAACCCCTCCTTTGCGTGACGCTAATCTGCAGTGATTGGTCAGATGACCCAGTCAGTTGTGTTTGTAATGCAATCGTCATTAAAATGAACACAGCACAAGGTTCGGGCTATACTTGCCACTGATTCTTCACATGCTCGTCCCTGGGCAGTAAAATCGCTTTTGATTCGGACTTCAGAACAGCGTCTTGTTGTCGACATGATGTTTTCAAGTTTCTCAGGTTTCTGCGCGGCGCGCACAATGAGTGGGCGCGGCCAGTTTGATCATTTTTCAGTTTGACGTCACAAGGAAAAGGAAAATTACTCAATGGAAAAAAGATTGATTAAATTGACTCAGAGTCGACTCATACTTTTGAGAGACAATAACTTTTTTACGGTGAACTTTCATATATAAAACTTTGCAGGATGTTTTGTTCACTTTTCAGATCTATGTTACACACTACATGAAAGGTAATTTTCAAAATTCCATAAGTGCCCTTTAACAAGTGTAAGGAAAAGTGTCTAAGGAAAACTTTGATGAACTTTTTTGATCCACTTCAAATGTTGACTGTATATTTGCTTATATGGTTAGTTATCATTGTTTTTCCCCTGCTATCCGTGAGCGGGGACTATGACCCTCCACCTCCACACAATCTATTGGTGTTGAGGTCTCAGTTTTAGGCAAAGAACTTAAAGCAGCTTAAATGAGGCAGCAAACACTGTCATTTCATGTTGTGTTGACAGCATGGCTTGGAGGCAAGCTTATCTCCATGCAGAAGAAGCCCCATCTGAGCCCATGATGGAGTTCCAGAACCAAAACGGGGAATAATCCGGCTCCACGGGGGGGCCACAGTAGGACTGATTCACTTAACATTTACTTCCATTCAAATGAGGCCTACAGCCACTGCTTTAGGAGACGCCGTCATTAAGAGTGACTTTCTTAAATATAGTATATTGTTGCAGGTGCAGTGAAACAGGATAAAACCGGCTGAAAGGGCGAGAGAGCCATACTGAGTTTGCACTGACCCTGCCTCAACGCGAGGTGTGAAATGAGGTCTTCGGGTATGACCCCCTCATTCCTCCCTCGGCCTGGAATAATAATCATAAAAAAAGGGGAAAAAATGCAGCCAAAAGCAGCCGCCGTGACAACAATGTTCCATTATCCTGTCTGTTTGTTATACAAATGTACCACAGGGACATAACAAAACAATGCTAACCTGTACCCACAGCGTTTCCCACTGTCAGCGGCCTTAAAGTAAGAGTAATCTAAATGAAATACCCCTGTGTGGTTGAGAACCAACGGCTCATTTATCAAGGCGATCAAAAAGCAGGATGGCTGGCGCTGTCATGGCCGCCTGCTCCGTAATGACGGCAATAATGTGTTTATTTTGTAAAGAGAGCACGTGAGGGCACGGGTTTATTAATGTGCGCTCAGGTGAGAGATCGATGAGTAAGAGAAATACAAAAGAAGCGCGGTCAGGCTGACGCTAAAATAAAGGAGACCGTTTCTAATTCATCAAACGGGAAGATGAGTAGGCGGAAGTAAGAACAAGAGGAAGCCGAAGGAGGGGAGAATCGCTCCGTTTGTGTACTCGCGAATGTGTGTGTGTGTTCACGGCGGACTTGAACCTTCTGTGCTAATTGGTCCAGTGCAAAAGCACAGCTGGGGAACGTCTTCCGAAAACAATGTGCATGGAAGTCATGGACTGGTACAGCGGTTCCCAGGGACGATGCTAAATCTGTCCCATGCACACATGAGAAGGAAGTAGATCTCTTGTTTGGGACACATGTTGTCCACCCACATTCTAATTTGAGACTCATGCTGTATTTAGACTTAATTAAATGACTTTGCTACATTTAAATAGTATTAAAATATCTCCAGAAGTTATGTTTGGACAAAAAGTAACACAGCTAAACAAAACAAGCGTCTTTGTTTTAATATAATCATCATCTGCTCGACATAAGAGCTCAAATCAGAAATGCATGGGAGGCTTTGTAATTTGCACATCATATACGCCCATTGATTTTATTGCTGGAATTGCAGTAACTTATTTACGTATGTTGCAAAACATGACAAGAAAACACCAGCTAGTAGGTAAACCTTGCAGAAATGTTCATATTAAAATAATGAATACATTTTTTACAGTGAGAATTATATTAGATAACTATTATATAACAAAAGATTAAGCCAGAAAAATGTGTGTGTGTGTGTGTGTGTGTGTGTGTGTGTGTGTGTGTGTTGTGTGTGTGTGTGTGTGTGTGTGTGTGTGTGTGTGTGTGTGTGTGTGTGTGTGTGTGTGTGTGTGTGTGTGTGTGTGTGTGTGTGTGTCACATTTTATATACACAAACTTTTATGTTAGATGTGATTCATTGATTTGACAGCACTAAATAAAAATAATAATCAGCTAAATTAATTTGCGGCTCATTGTAGATAGGGTTTTTATGGGTTTATGTATCACATATTAGATGCAACACTGTTACCACATGATTTAACTAATATAAAAATTAGAACATTATTTAAAATTTGGACACACCGAATAACAAAATAACAAAGTTACCTATTTGGCCATTATCCATTATTTTATTTTTATACATTTTTAGTCTTTTTGTTTATTGCCAAAAAAAAATAACAAGGTTTAAATTAAAACAAATGTTTTAGTACAAAAAATGCAAACTTTCACTGACCATTTGCTGAAAAAGAAGAAAATATTAATTTTTATGAGATTATTTTGACTGTGAGGGATTTTCTATATGGTAGGCTACAAGTTTAGCTTGTTTGTATTCAAGGTATGTGCAATCTTAATAGTGATAAAAGCAATCTTTTCCACCTCTGATGTCATTTTCCATTGGGAGGTTAAGTTAGATGGTTGATGATTTATAAAAAGGACCAGAGTGTACATAAGCAAGCTCATATTACTGTGAAAGACGCTAATATAAACATGACTCATGGCAGGCCTCGTCCCTGAGAGAGCTGTCCCACAGATGAAGATGTGCCTTCTCCTGCTGAGAGCGGGATGGAAGATTGTCTGTATGGAGTAAAGCTGGAAATATGCATGTTCATGGCTCTGGATAGCATATGATACATGCTGGGAAAACTCCTTGTAAGACTCTAAAAACAACAACAGTAACAAATCTCAACATGACTTGAACATGAAGTCATTTTAAGCCTCTGCTTTTACTAGGCTTATAGAAACTCTTTACAATGTCGGAAATATGTTTTCTTTACTGGGAGAATTTGTAGATATTTATGATATGGTCACTTCCTGCCGACTTCCACCCCACTCCAGTACATTTTCTCAGCAAGCCCACCCTCAACCCAACACAACACCACTCTTTTCCTCATGAGAGAGTCTGAAGAAGAGAAGGTCTGTAAAGGGAAAGACAAAGTCAATGACAAATTATGATTTGGATTACAATGCAAAAGTGAAAAAGAAAACGGTTAATAATCTCATTCAAGTCAGATGTTTTATTTTTTTTACTTTTTTTTTTCATTAAAAATATCTAAAACACATTCATTTACCTTGATAAATAATAATATAATAGATACATTTGTTTTCAAAGAATATATCTTGAGTATGAAATAAATGTATTTGAAATACATTGTGTTATAGGTTATTTTCTAATCCAAGATGTCTTCTTTCTTTGTTAAGAAAAGAGCAGCTTGTTTATTTTGGCCTATCATCTTCTTTTGTGTCCCACAGAAGAAAGATATTCATATGGGTTTAGAACTTCATGAGGGTGAGTAAATGTAACATTCACTTCCCTCGGCAATATTCCCATGTCCCACGGACACATTACTTCATTTGTATTTGTATTTTTATTAAAAGCCTACTTTTTTGTCCTCTTCATAAAAGCCTCTCTGAGGGGTGTTACCCCAATCCCACTGAGTCTGTTTTCCCTTCTGTTCATGCTATTGTGTGTAAAATGCCTGTGGAAACAGGGCCACCGGAGCATTATTTATGTGGCTGTTGAAATATTCAATACCTCAGAGGCTGCGGTCTGAACAAACATACTGAAATCAAATTGTGTTTAGAAATATTACATTCACAGCATCTGACTGTGGTCATACAAAGAAATCAATAAGTGCAATAATCGTGTTTATGATATGTGATATTTATGATTTATTATATATATATATATATATATATATATATATATATAATTTATATATATATATATATATATATATATAATATTATCATTGAATTCAGGTGTTCCAGTCACTTCCATGGCCACAGCAGACTGCTTCTACAAACATTTGTGAAAGAATGGGTCGCTCTCAGGAGCTCAGTGAATTCAAGTGGTACTGTGATAGGTTGCCATCTGTGCAATAAGTCCATTTGTGAAATTTCCTCACCCTTAAATATTCCATGGTCAACTGTTAGTGGGAATTGGGAACAACAGCAACTCAGCCACAAAGACGTAGGCCAGGTAAAATCACAGAGAGGGGTCAACGCATGCTGAGGCGCACAGTACACAGAAGTCACCAACTTTCTGCAGAGTCAATAGCCCCTTTCACATAGAGATTCCGGAAAATACACGGATAATGTGACCCAGCATTTGTTTCGGGATTGTTTGATTTCGGGTTCATTCACACTACAAGTGATTTGCCAGGATCTGTGAGTGCGTTCACACACAACCCGTAAAGATCCCGTAAAGACACATGACGTCAGGATGAGACGTGTAACGTACGCATCGAAAACATGTACACGCGCGTACCGTTCCACAAAGCTGGCAAACGATCTCAGCTTCAGCCCGGATAGTGAGGAGCTCCTGGTCTCTGCTCCGTTCCAGTTTGCAGACATTTTTTCGTTCTTTCTTTGTTGATGACGAACACAAACTTTCTTCTAAGAGCAAGAGTCACGCGATGGCACGAGCCGAGCATCATCACTATTGGTGCTTTTCCACTGCATGGTACGGCTCGGTAGGGTTCGACTCGGCGCGGAACGGTCCGGCTCACTCCGCTTTTCCACTGCGTGGTACGACTCGACTCGGTACGGCACGGTTCGGTTCGCTTTAGCTCGTTTGCTTTTCCACCGCAGTAGTACCCATTCAAAGTGGGTGGGACTGATCACTGATCGTTATTTGCGCCGCCTCTACTGAGATCATCGTAAACGCGCATATTGTTACGCGTATATTGTTAACATAACACAGCGTACCATCATCGATTGTGTTGTCTAACAACGAGGTGGCCGATTCCAGGGCACCCTCTCTCCCATTGGTCGCAGGTCGTCTTCCGTAGATAGCGTGGGTTAACACTTTTTCATTCCGTTTTGCCCCATCCAGCTCTCGCTGGATCCGCTCCTCGGCAACCAACGAGAGGAACGTCTGCACCTCGTCCACTGACCACGATTCAGCCATTTCTTTTTTAAAGTTTAAAGTTTTCCAAAAAAGTAAAAAAACAGATACTACCGCGTTGGCTGTTGTCTACTGGTTATTTAAATCTAGCGGGTTAAGTGTCTCGTGTCGCAAATCCAATGACGCTGGTAGTGACGACAATCAGTCTGCCTGACCAATCAGTGATCTGCAGTGTTTCACGTCACATTTTAGTACCGGTATGGTACGCTTGGAACCTCAACAGACCAGGTACCATTTAAAGCGAGCCGAAGCGAGCTGTACCGTACCGTACCATGCAGTGGAAAAGCACCACAAGTAAGCCGTACCGAAACCGAACCGTACTGTACCATGCAGTGGAAAAGCGCCATATGACACACCCATTTACGGCATTGCTCCTGGCTTTTGTTCACACAGCGCGCGTTTTGGGAATTTGCCAGCAATTTGCCGGGATCATCGCGCAGTGTGAAAGGGGCTTATAGCTACAGATCTCCAAACTTCGTGTGGCCTTCAGATTAGCTCAAGAACAGTGCGTAGAAAGCTTCATGGAATGGGTTGCATCAATGGGTTGGGTTGGGTTCATGGAATGGGTTGGAGCAGCTGCATCCAAGCCTTACATCACCAAGTGCAATGCAAAGCGTGGGATGCAGTGGGGTAAAGCACGCCGCCACTGGACTCTAGAGCAGTGGAGATGTGTTCTTATGAGTGACGAATCACACTTCTCTGTCTGGCAATCCGATGGACGAGTCTAGGTTTGGCGGTTGCCAGGAGAATGGTACTTTCCTGGCTGCATTGTGCCAAATGTAAAGATTGTGGAGGGGGGATTATGGTGTGGGGTTGTTTTTCCAGGGGTTGGGCTTGGCCCCTTAGTTACAGTGAAAGGAACTCTTAAGGAGTGAGCCAGGCCTTCTCGTCCAACATCAGTGCCTGACGACATAAATGCGCTTTTAGAAGTATGGTCAAAAATTCCCATAAACACACTCCTAAACCTTGTGGAAAGCCTTCCCAGAAGAGTTGAAGCTATTATAGCTGCAAAGTGTGGGCCAACTCCATATTAAACCCTACGGATTAAGAATTGGATGTCATTAAAGTTCATGTAAAGGCAGATGTCCCAAAACTTTTTGCAATACTGTATATATTTCTTCATCGTTCTATTTAAATTAAAATTACAATTCTGCATTTTGTTTGCTACACTAGTTCATATTTAAAGACATAGAGACATAGACATAGAGAGAGAGAGAGAGAGAGAGAGAGAGAGAGAGAGAGAGAGAGAGAGAGAGAGAGAGAGAGAGAGAGAGAGAGAGAGAGAGAGAGAGAGAGAGAGAGAGAGAGAGAGAGAGAGAGAGAGAGAGAAATCTGTCCAGTTCTCACACAACATTACGCCTATCTTCAAATGGCAGCAGTAAAGGGAGTGAGGACATGCTCAATTGAGAGTGGAAGGATATGGGCTGTGGTCGTTTAGGGTTAGAGAGTTTTCGTGAACCTCGTCTCTTTGACACTTCCTGTTTGATGAAGAATGCAGGGCTAAAGGACAGGCCTGTTTGGACAACTTCAGAAATACCATACAAGAGTTTGCAAATAACAAGTTATGTGAACCGAAGCTACTCTATGTTAAATATGTGTGTTTACACATACTCACGCAGCATTAGGGAGGATGAATCCTCATTAGATAAGGGTGCAGGGATCTGGTGCAGAGGTCCGGAGTCTGATATCAACACTTGCAACATCATAAAAACTGATCCTGCACAAATAATACAAATTTGTATATATTATATATATACACACTACCGTTCAAAAGTTTGGGGTCAATATGATTTATTTGTTTTAAGAAATTAATACTTTTCTTCAGAAAGGATGCATTTAATTGATCAAAAGTGACAGTAAAGACATTTATAATAATGCAAAATATTTATTTTTTAATTAAATGATTTTCTCTTGAACTTTCAAAGAATGAAAAAAATGAAAAAAATGAATCACAGTTTGCACAAAAATATGAAGCAGCACAACTGTTTTCAACTGTGATAATAATCATAAATGTATCTTGAGCATCAAATAATCATATTAGAATGATTTCTGAATGATCATGTGACACTGAAGACTGGAGTAATGATGCTGAAAATTCAGCTTTGATCACAGGAATAAATTACACTTTATATTCACATAGAAAACGGCTGTTTTACATTGAAATATTTTTAGTCAAATAAATCCAGCATTGGTGAGCAGTAGAGACTTCTTTTAAAAACATTAAAAATCTTACCGACCCCAAACTTTTGAACAGCAGTGTATATAATAATCTAAAATAGATTTGGGAAGTAAAAATAAAATCAAAACAATTGCTACAGTTTTACAGTAATATTCTATTTTCATAAAGAGTTAAAGGGATATTAGACTAGTAAGTTAACTGCTAATCAGATGACAGATGTTATGTGCAAAAATTGAAATGATGTCTGAGACAGGTGTCAGCGTGCAGCAGGAATGATCGGAAGGGGGGACGTGGATCGAGGACAAGTGGTATGATGACAGATTCATGAAAACATGTCTAGCCCCTCATCTTCCACCCACCCACCCACACGCCCAGAAAGGTGCCAAGGTTTGCACCTCATCTCATCTCTTCTCTTTTTTTCAGAGCACTTTGGCACTTCTTTGCCACAGCCTCTGATAGCGGATAGCTCGCTGTTCTCATCACTTTATTCTCACAGGAAGGTGTCAAGGTTCCCACTGACGCTTTGACAGGCTTTGCCATTAGATGGGAGTGTGATCAGGGCGAGATCCAGTCGGAGGTGGTAATTAATGTACCAGTGCAGTTATTTATACCGTAATGTGCGGAGCTGTTCCATCAGTCATTTGCAGGACTCGGTTGGCTCCAGACTTGTACAAGAGGGAGAAACAGCACGCTTCGACTTCGGAAATGGATTCCGATGGAAGAGAGCGTTTTCTTGTTAATTACCCGCAGAATGTATTAGCTAACAGCAAGCTTTCTTCAGCTTAATGTGAAGTTTCTTCTTCGTAAAGAAAAGTTTTAAACGACAAAGGAGGAAGTCTTTAACACCTGAAGAATATCGGACTTCCTGCACTTTTACAGGTTTCAAAAAACATAACTTTGTATGATTTATAAGCTGTTTTCCTCATGGGGACCAAAAAATGTCCACAAGTCCATTTTATCCTCATGACGTAGGACAAAACGCATAAACACACACACAAGCTTCCACATGCAGCATATATAAAAAAATATAATACAATGAAATATTTGTGAGTAATATGTTGCTTGCAAAGTTTTACGTCAAATGCTACAGTCTGCTACAGTCTCAGGAAAAAAAGGTACAAAGCTGTCACTGCCATACCCTTTCAAAATGCACACTTTTGTGCCTTATTTAATCATTAGAACCTAAATGGTACATATTAGTAAACATGTTAACTGCATTAACAGTTTTTGTATCTTTTTTTTCAGTGTAACTATGCCATCTATCAGGTGCTGCGTTAACTTGTTCATGCTAACCAGACAAACTTTGAACCCTTAACAAAACAGATAGTAAGTTGTCAATCCTTTCAACAAGGCCTCACTTTTGAGTGTATCTGATGGAATGTAAAGATTCTGTGAAATCCCACCTCGCTGGCTTCTGTTAAGTGTCTACCTGACTTATCAGATATCTCAGAGTGAGTATTTGAGGCTGGACATTACACAGCAGTGCTTCCCTGTCACGGTGAATTACTGAGTCGAGGAGCAGTTTTATAGGGTTCTGCCCTGTAAGCATGTCAAGATAAAAGCCGAGGCATATTAGCCCGGGCCTAACCTTTGGTTTAACCTCAAATGACATCTATAATCCTGAGAGTTAATGAGGACAACATCAAACAGAACAACAGCGGAACGGTGCTTTAAGTTATTCACAATGCATACAACTAGATTCTGCTCTTTTAGAGCTTTTCAGAGCAAAATCATACTCTACACATGTACACAAATGTAAACGTGAATAATCAGTCAATGTACTGCAAGTGAGTGGTCACAAATATTAATTGAGATATCAATTGTATAGAAAACTTACCCAAGGCCAGTGTTATTTTAAGTTGATTAAAAATAGGGTCAGAAATGAATTGGAGTGTGGGGCAAAAATGACAATAAATGAGAAAATTTCCCAAAATATTTCAAATGTTAGGAGCCAAAAATACCTCCCATTTGATCAGTTAAGTATTTTTCATATTTCATAATACTTGATTTTAGTAACAGGTTTGTGCAGACATCGTATGCAATGACCTCTCTCACAGAGTCGAGTTGAAAGTGGATAATGTAATAATATAGTGGATAATATAATATAATGCATAATATAATGCATAATGTAATTTAACATAATATAGTTGATTTTCAGTAAAAAGAAAAAAAATTTGAGAAATTTATTTTTCAGCAAAAAAAATTACTGTTTTTGGTGTTTATTTTATTTTACTTATTGATTTTTCAGAAAAAAAACTTTGTTCAACATTGCACAACACTTGCCTTGATATCAATTTAAACTATTTGACTGAATTTAATTAGCCATGGATTACACTGTTTTTACATCATTAGAAAAAAAGCTTGTAAAATCAATTCTAGGGAGTGAATGTTTCCCCTGAAGAAAGAAGTTAATTTCTGACACTGCTTGACAATGTTTTCCTAACCGTTTTTGCAGTAATTCTATTGCACCGTAATGTTCTTTGGGAATACAGACTTTCTATTGTAATATGCTGTTGTTTACTAAACAGGCTGTGCTTTGCTCCATCTCCCCAGTGATCTGCATTAACTTTAAGGCTGGTACCCTCTGCTGCCAGGCTGCCAATGGCATTCATCGCAAGAGTAGCCATGGGACCCGCACATAAAGATTGGCAATCTGAGATCTGAAACTCCGGGCTCCAGACGTCCTGACTCGCATCCTCCTCTCTCAAAGTCATCAGCGCTGCTGGATTCAGTCGGCTGCTGAGATAGAAAGTGAAAAGTCTCTGCTAGACATCAGACCGTATTTTCCCGGATAGTTTTAATGTCTTCTCGCTGAAAATGAGCTTCCTTTTAATTGCTCCTGAAATAATTTGGGGCTCTGCAGTTAGGCTAAATCAATCCAGGAAGCAGAAGGGGGAAAATATGATGGATTCGTCGTGTCTACAGCATTTCCTCCAAGCTCCTCTTTGATATTTCTTGTTAAGATGATTCACTCTAAGTGATTCATATGAGTTGATCCTAAGAGATACATGGTGTAAAGTGTGTCAGGAACATTCAGAAAATACTTTGTCATCAACAATTCTGTTATAATTTTCTCAAGTCATTCTAATGACTTTATTCAATGCATAAAACAAATATAATAAAAAATCTGTAATATTATAATAAAATAGAAAATAGTGAATAATGTACTGGCTGCTCCTTTACATGCAACTGCAATGAATCAGCTTGCAGTGGTTCAGTGAATAACATCTCAATTTCAGTCTGTTTGTCACACAAAACTATAAGATATTACTTGCAAAAGTGACCATATATCACTTTTACAATTCACAAGACATATAAAACACTTTTATAATAAACTTATATGGTGCTTTTTATCCTTTTTGAAACTGGAAAGCATCAGTCTTCATTAATTGTAAATGGACAGAAACGTTTAACCAGCATATTATTTATTTGAAATAATGTGAAGGAAAATAAATAGTTTGTTTGAATAATATAATATACAGCCCATTCTCACCCCAAGGCGTCATCTAACTGACGCCTTGGGAATCAGTTTGACCATGCTTCAATATTCGACGCTAAAGGCACCCTTTAGCGTCAGTTACTTGACGCGATCCCAGGGCGTCATCTAACTGACGCGTTACCCTTAGCGTCAGTAAGATGACGCCCTCCTACCCAGACCTAAACCTACCCGCGTCATCTAACTGACGCTAAAGGTAACGCGTCAGTTAGATGACGCCCTGGGATCGCGTCAACTAACTGACGCTAAAGGGTGCCTTTAGCGTCGAATATTGAAGCATGGTCAAAATTGTCAGTTAGATGACGCCTTGGGGTGAGAACGCGTTGTAATATAATATAATATGATATAAAATAATATATAACAAAACATAATATAATATACATTTTTATTTTTATATAAAATTTAAAGAAAGAAATAAAAAAATGCATACCATATATGCAGTGTCGCTTTTGACAAAAGCATCTGCCAAATGTAAATGTCAAATTCTCCTTTTGTGTTGGACAGAAGAACATCAAACAGGTTAGGAATGACATGAGGGTGAGTGTATTTTTATTTTTGGGTGAACTATCCCTTTAAAACGCTGGTCATAAACGTCTGAGTCTGACAGCATCTGGAGAGCTGGTATTGCTGATGGATCCTGCACATGGCTGAGGTAATCCATGAAAACCTGTTCTCTGTAATTGGCAGGATAGTGAGCTTCTCTCTCTGAGCTGAGCTGTGTGCTGCGGGTTTATTTATCTTCATGTGATTAATTTTTATAATCCAAGCTATTCTGGGGCAAAGTGGCTCATCCAACTTTAAGTACAGCGTGAGTCACCTGAGAGCGGACCGCACTAATTTAAAACACAAGCTCCAGGCGACCTGAGGGTGCGTCGGATACTTCCTCTGAAGTTTTTATGAGGTGAGGTCATGAAGAGGTCAGAGCATCTTTCTATTTAGTCCTATGGGTCTGCATCATGCATAGAGTCATACTTTAGTAGTCCAACTCAACCTTTCCCCCAACAAATGTCATTCCTTCTGATGAAAACCATCTGCTTTGCTTGGTTTGGGGCCACAGTGGTTTAGTGTGCTAATAGTGCTGACTTATTTGGCAAAAAGCATCTATAGGGGAGGGGGAAAGCCCTTCCGTAAGAACAAAAGCAGGCAGGGAACAGCCAGACAACGTTTCTGTCCTTATTTGGACACGCAGGCGATTCCTCTTCCTGCTGGACTTCTGAGATTCCTGAGATCTCTGTCCGGCTCACACGCTCCCAGCTCTGGATTACAAGACACTCAGGATCATTCAAATCTACTACATAAAGAACGTCATCTTTCACAAGATGATGGACTGCAGGACTATATCTGAGGGAAACCTTACTTTGTCTCACTTCTCTTCCTGTGGTCCCCTTTCCCAAATTTTGACTGTCCACTCTTAAAAATAGTTTTAAAATTTCCACAATGCAGAGAAAACCATTTTGGGTTCCTTAAAGAACCTTCTAGTGAGTTTTGTTTTTCTTATAAAGAACATTTTAATAATCTAAAGAACCTTTTTCCACATATAGAAACTTCAGTATAATTAAAGAACTTTATATATGATACATTATTTTTATTACAATATATTATATGTGTCCGAGTGATGCCCTAAATAATCTTTTAGTAACAGTCTTAAAAGAAAAAAATGTTTAGTGTGAAAACATTAAATCTAAAGAAATTTTCAAGACTTTGAAAATTGAACAGTTTCATAACCATATTGGAACATTAATCAAAAAGAACCTTAATTTTAAAGAGTGTACCTTGAACTTTAACATTTCTATTTAATAAACATTAAATAAAAAATAGGGCTTTTCACACTGTGCTTAAGGTTATCGTCATTCTAAACCCAGCTTTTTAACCCTGGAACATTTCACACTTGTAATTTAGTTTAGCACCGCTTTTTACCTAGAGGTTATGAAACCCTGCTCTGCTTTTGTGGCAGCGACATGAATATAACATCTTATGAATACCCAAGATTAATACCCTAGGTAAATTATAAACAGTGTAAAACATAACGTTCCAGTTTACCTGGGGTTTAAATGACCCAGGGTTAACTAAGTAAGCTAATATGGTGTTCATTTTTGACTGAACTGTTGCTTTAAGTGGCAACATTTGAACATAATTATACTCAGATTTTATAGAAGGAAAATGCATATGAAATGCATCCAGAGTGAGCTCAATAATCATCCTGCATGACACAGACTTTTCCACTTTATGATGGATGTCATAAAAACACACAAGCTTGGAAACTCCCACCAAGACACAAAGACAGATAGAGAGAGTGAGAGACGGTGTTGTTGCCTTGTTTTGAATGCCAATTAGGGGCTAAAATAATTAGGAGGCGACTGTCTGCCGACTGGTTCCTCACCACCAGCAATCTGTGTGTTTCAAGCCCAGATGAGCCTTTTTACAAGTTCTCACAAAGACCCATTGTTAGGGACATTGTGAACAAATGCGCCCTGACTAATTTGAAACATACTCTTTTAGGAATAAGATGCATTGGCTTTGAGTCTACAACAATGGGATCTGACCACAAGAAGTCACTTTGGTGTCAGAGATGATGTGCGTCTTCAACACAGATACTTTCTGACAGATTCATTTTGGAGTCTTAATTCCTCAAATCCTGAGGATCAAAGTGGGACGGGTGATATAAGGTTATGCAGACAGACAGTTCTGTGTGAGAGGAGAAGTGAGAGGGGAAGGGTGTTCACTCTCACAATAACTCTCACAGAAGGTGGCATGCTCACCATTAAGCAATGGATATGTTTTTAGTATAAGCAAAAAAAAATATCTGAATCTGTATTTTGGTAAATGTTCAGGACATAGTTTACCCTATAACTCAAACTAAAGAAATGTTAAATCATTTGTATATTAAATAAATATTATATAAATTAATTTTTTATGAAATAAATATAAATGAATGTTTTTAGAACCATTAAATTTTTTTTGCACTTAGGCAATTTCTTCGTATATATATACAAAGTACACTTATTTAACAACGAACACAATTTCAACAAAGATTTAAGGTACACTATAATATATATGTCCTTATGTACACACACATATATATTATTTATATATAGCCTACAGGCATATATATAATTCATTAATATAAGTATACTTTAAAAATTATGTTTTTTTTTTAATTGTATTACAGTGTTTGTTTTATTAGAATCTAGGAATTAAGCTCTTTACTATTATGAAAATTATTTTAGAGCCTATCCAAAAAAATTGTATGTGTTTTTTTAAACCATTTTATTTAATTCATTAATTCTATTAAATTGGGTTGAAATGCGAGCTGGAGACATTCTCGATGGGTTTTGTGCAATTCGCAGTAGGCCTAATAAAAATGTCATAAATAGATTCATGTTGTTCAGTCAAGACCTTCAATGATAAACATCTCTGGCGTCGAGCGTTTTGCCAAGAAACTGAAGAAGGATTTCTAATAGTTGCGCTGATGATTTTTCCCTGGCATCTTTCCTGCAGATATAGAGGAAAGGGGATCGCAGGCACTTCTTAAAGTTGACAGGTTAACAGTGCAGTAATCCCAGCAGCAGCTGCGATCTGTGGAAGCATCTAGTGTTGGTGTGTGACTGCTAAAAACTGCCATTACAATAACCTCCCCGAGGAGCTACTTAGCGAGCTATCCGAGCATCATCATGAAGACAAAGGCTCTCCGATTCGTGGGCCAGAAGCCTCACGCATGTGGAATCAGTGCCATCTGTTGGCTGCGACAGCTTTACACTTAAAGCTCGCCCTATCAGCCAGGGAGAAGATAGGAACAAAAGCATTAAGAGTCTTAAGACAAACTGTATATTAGGGATTTTATTAAATTTATAAGCTATAAGGAATTTGGTCCAGATTTTCCAGCTGCACCATAAAGAAACCCAGCAAAATGCACACATTTACAAAGCTATCTACATAGAAAAAAAGATACAAAATCTGTCACTGGGGCGGTTCCCTTTCAAAATGTTTATGTATGTACACTTTTGGTACCAATATTCAGAAAACAGAAAATCCCCAGACAGCTTTTGCAGTTTTTTGACAGCTCTTTTCTGATTATATCTTTATTACTAAGTTATAACATAGTAATAAAGATATAATTACTACATTCTCACCATAACCCAAACTCTTAACTCTTAAAAATAGGCTCCAAAAAAGGGGTTTCGCAGTAATGCCATAAAATAACCATTTTTGGTTCCCTTAAAGTACCTTTTAGTCAACCGTTCTTAAAATAACCATATTTGTTCTCAGTGTAAAAAACTCGAAAGAATGTTTTTCCACTATAAAGAACCTTTTGTGGAATGTTAACGGTTCTTCATGGAACCATGCGTGTCAATAAGGACAACGCACATCTGAAAGAAAAGTTTCAAAGAAATGCATGAACCCATTTTCTTTTGCGGATGTCCTAAGAAAGTGGTTTAGTGTGATTTAGCTAGCTTTTCAACATTTTGGATAAAACAATTTTAGAGAAACTAAAGCTCTATGTGATCAGCTGTCTCAAAACACACGGTTGGTCTAAATATTATGATTCTGGAACATACTGGGTTTAGTGGGAGAGTTTCACACTTCTCAGTGCCTAAAATCAGAACACTTGTTAATGAAAGAATGTGCTGAGACTTAATTGGGGTCTACAGGGATTGTACTTCATCTCAAATTCCTCGAAAACACACAACTTTTAAATGTATTAATATAATTATGTAAAAGCCAACTGTACTTACCTAACCTAAAAAGCAAAGGAGATTTTGGCTTGGCACACTTTAAAGGGACATTTTAAAGGGTTAGTTCACCCAAAAATGAATTATGCAATTAATTACTCACCCTCATGTCGTTCCAAACCCGTAAGACTTTTGTTCATTTTCAGAACCCAACTGAAGATATTTTTGATGAAATCGGAGCTTTATGTTCATCCATTGACAGCTACGCAACTACCATTTTGGCGCTTCAAAAAGTTCATAAAGAGATTGTAAAACTAATCCATATGAATAGAGCGGTTTAGTCCAAATTGTTTGAAGAGACACAATCGCTTTATATGATGAACAGATTGAATTTAAGCTTTTTTTCACATACAGTGCTTAGCGTGTGCTGTGGAAATGTCCCACCCCTCCATAACGGCGAGTTCTTGTGTAAATATGAATAAGGAAAGTGTCAATTTCATACCAATTTGAGCCCGATTCAGACCCTGACAATGACAAATATTTTAAAACATTATTTATTTCTTTACTATTTCAAATACATTATGCATGCCTTTTGAACTTTTGATTCACCAAAGAATCCTGAAAAGAATGTATCCACAAAACTATTAAGCAACTATTAACCATTTTCAACATTGATAATAATAAGAAATGTTTCTTGAGCATTAAATCAGGATAATAGAATGATTTCTGAAAGACAAGAGTATTGGCTGTTTTTACAGTATTTTAATCAAATAAATGCGGCATTGCTGATCATAAGAAACTTCATTCAAAAACATTTGAGCAAACTTTTTAAATGTTTTAAAACTGTCATACAAAGCACGACAACTGGACTTTTGACTCAATCCCTTATAGCTGAAATATGATTTTCTGTGAGACAACCAGCCCTGGTCTACCCTACAAATTATGGTGGCCAACTATAAACATTCATTTTCCTCTCCTGATATTGCATTTGTCTAAACAATATTAGATTTCATATATTTAGGAACATTAACCCCCCCTGCCCCCCCTATTTTCTTAATAAAAACCCAACAGACCGAATCTAATTAACACGCTCTCTCACATACAGTCTAATTTAGAGACGGTTCAAACACTTAAGAATGTTCTGTTGGGCAAATGCTGTGTGGTTTGGAGGAGGCAAGCACACAGGTCCTTGAAAAACAAAAGAGGAGTCTGGGTAGTGGCAGGCGACGGGCCCCTGTCAGAGCGCCTCTATTGTCAGTCAGGATGAGGGCAGTCATACTAATCCACGGCTCACTTCATCTCAATTAAGCCTTTGTGCTCTCCACTTGTACCCGCACACAAGAGGCCTGTGACGCCCCTATCGCTGCGGCTCGCGTTCATAGGCCTATACACACTTAAACTCACTGACTGAACGCCTCCACCCCCCTTCCTTTGTCTCAAAGGTATTAACTAACACGGGAAAAGAGGGGTTAATAGCCAGAACACTGCTTATGAGAACGTAATGATAGCTTAAGGAAATCAGCTTAAAGAAGGTTAACCCTTATTATAAAACAGATAGTTTTCTGATTGGATGAGCCATCATAAAATAGGGATAAAGGCACACTTGGAACTGTAAGTGAATGTACGAACTAGTAGAAGAACTGCTAACTCTGATTATAATAATAATAATCCATTTTTAAAATCAGTATTAATATCAATAAAAATAATATTAACAATAACTCTTAATTAATAATCATTCATATTACTAATAATACAATACTTTTTAAACTAATTGAATGAATTAATAATATTATTAATAATAATAATATTTTAACAATAAATAATAATAACCCTTTTTATTCAAATCAATATAATCCATTAAAATTAAGATCATAAACTAATTCAACTAACATAGTTCATTAATAATAATAATAATAATAATAATAATAGATTAACAAAAAATAGAATAACAACAATAAACATACATTAATAATTATTAATAGTAATAGTATTATTAATAATAAAACGCTTAAAATAAACCGTTAATAATAATAATAAATATAGCTGCAAGCAGTGAGTATCTGGGCTACGGGACTTGAACCCGTCAGTCATCTCATTGCACCACTGGGAAGACATGTTTTCACACAGATGCCGAAGCTCTATAGTTCAAGTGAGATTCAACTGTCTAGATGAAGATGTAGTATATAAATGCACCGCATGTTTAATAAGTTCAGATGAGATCATTCTCAGAAAGACACCATGTCTTGGAACAGAAGCAACTTTTGCACCACTTCTGGACACTGTACCTCTTGCATGTGCCGCACAGGATTCCAACCCACGACCTGAATGGTTCGGGGCTCGTGAAATTACAGATTGAGCCACTAAGTTGATGCTGATTCAGCCGGCTGCCGAGGAGAGCTTTCAGTGTGAGAATGAGCACTCAAAAGCTTTACTTAGCATGTTAACCAGATTAGCATGGTGAGCTAACTTAATGCTAAAATAGATTATGGTTAATTGATCGCTGAAGAGCCACATTAGAAAGATTGGGAAATGGTTAGCATGATAACCAATAAGCATGCCAAGCTAACTAACAGAAGACAAAAATACACAGGCACAATCAACTTTGGAGATATTATTTAGGAACTGTAGCAAATATCAAAAATCTATTCAGTCATTTCTGTGCGGCTCGGTCCAAAAATCATCAGTACGTTGAGTATAAAATTGAACAAAATTTGTAGGAGTAGCAGTGAAAAACTGTTTTTTATTTACAATATGGTGGACAGGCACATTGTCAGAATTGGCATAAGGGAACGAAACGACAAAAAACTACGTTTGGACAATGTTTTCAGGATATGCTTTCGATGATCCTTGCTTAATGTTGTGCCGATATGTCAAATTGTTTAAAAGATATTGCAATTTATGACAATTCAAGCTAACACAGTCTCATCCCGAGAAGTCATATATTGACGTCTTGGGACGTCTTTTGACCATACGTCAATATCCGCCTTTTTAGGGTACCCTTAAACGTCGGTTATTTGACGATCCTGGGACGTCATACAACTGACGCTTTACCTTTAACGTCAGTAGGTGACGGGGTAGGTTTAGGTCTGGGGTAGAGTTAGGATCCGATAACATCATCTAACCGACGTTTAAGGGTACCCTAAAAAGGCGGATATTGACGTATGGTCAAAAGATGTCCCAGACGTTAATATATGACTTCTTGGGATGAGACTGCGCTGTTCAAGCAGACTGATGGTTCCTCTTATTCTGGCAAAAGCGTTATCCTCGGATTCGACATGACACAAGGAATACATAGATTGTGATTTCTGACAATGTAATCAAAAGTTAAGAGCAAAAATAGCAATTTTTCAAATATTCTTACCTGTAGGTGGTGCTGTTGCGTAAATTTGGCATGGACCCTCAGATCATGGTTCCAATGAAGCGTTCCAATTTTTGTTTTGATTGCTCAAAGTTGGTCTGAGATACAGCCTCTGAACTCATTTTGAGTCGACATGTTAAGTTCATGACTTCTTTGAACTTTGAACAAAGACGAATAAAAAAAATATGTTCAGTATATGCACTATATATGCACGCATAAGTTCCGCATTTGACGCAAGGATGCTCTTTCGTTTCCGGTTGGGGAGATTAAAGCGGAGGAAAACCGAGGAAAACGGGATTACGGCAGAGTCTTCAAAATGTACCGGTACTGTCCTCTCGTCTTTGAAACATTGAAGAAATGTTTAGATGTAATTTTATATATAGTTATGTTTATTTAATATAATTTTAAAAAGAAGCATAAACACAACGAGGGGTGTCTGTTTTGTCTGTTTTTGTGACTAACGTTTCTTTAGTATAACCATGGAGTGTAAAATTCAATATAAATTCTTGGTATTGCATTGGACTCTACGATCGGCGGAAGTTATCGAGCATCCTTAGACCTTCATCGGAAATACCGCCGTGCATAGAGCCCATTTCTTTGCGGCTCAGTCCAAAGATCATCTGAGGAAATTTTCATAAGAATTTGACAAAATTTGAAGGAGTAGCGAAAAAAAAACAGAATACTGTACTTTTCAAAATGGCAACTACCGTAACGGGTCAAGTCTTAATGTAGGATATTGAATGTGATCAGCATGTTGAGAGGAACCAGGTGAGTTGACTGAAGTTATTTTTCTTCTAGAACAAAGGGTTCAAAAGTTATAACCATTGGAAAAATGACATTTTGAACTGGTGGTGGCACTATAGAGTTGCTCATAGAGTCTCCAAAGTAGGCCAGATTACTGTTTAATTACCATCAGTACAATTGTGCCAATTTTCATCATTTTCCTATATACAGTTCATAGGGCTGCCATTGTCTACAATAATAAAAATATAGCTGCGAGCAGCAATTACGGGCCCAAGCCGGTGGCTACGCAATGTATATATATATATATATATATATATATATATATATATATATATATAATATATATATATATATATATATTTTTTTTTTTTTTTTTTTTTTTTTTTTTTAAAGGGACAATACAGAATATTACTTGCTGATCTGATTAAAACAATTTGCATGTGTTTGCATAATGTGTCTTTGCAGCATGTGGCAACAACCACCATACAATGAAAAAAAATGCTTGGTTAATGCTTTGGTAAACTAATAGGACACAAATCAACGTGCAAGCCACATCAATAATGCCACATAGAAAACATATGATAAAGAAAGCACAATCATTCAAGGCCAAGGGGATTTGTGCAGGGATGAAGCGAGGTTAGAGTGAGATCTCCTTTTGTACTCTAGCAGACATAAATCATAACGGAGGTCATATCTGTCCTCTCCTCCCTGATCACAGCAGAGCGTCCCGTCTCATTATTCACTGCATCTGAGGCTGTTTGACACACTCTGTGTGTGCGTGTGCGTGCGTGTGTGCGTGTGCGTGTCATCAACCATGGACATGAAACTAATCTTTTCCTTAATGCACTATTTGACGTTCTACCTGCCGCAGGTCATTTAGTGAGACCGGTCCCTGATGGGATCAATGAAATGAATAAATAATCAAAGGCAAACTCAAATAAAAGCCACAATAAATATAAACAGAACATCGTCAGCGAGAGGAATGGACATCATGGTTTGTCTCCCTCATGTGGCCATATGATGAAGACCCAGTTCTGTCTCCAACAGGTTCTTCAATAACAATTAATGACTATTTTTTCATATTTTAGAAAAATAGTGAAGTCATCAAAATCAAAAATAGGAATTCCCCGCTGGATATATTTGACTTTATTTTTTTTCTCCATCCAAACCAACTCATCTACTAAAAATAAATAAATATGATTAAATATAAGACAAAAATGCAAAAAAGAAGTATACATGTATATAAAGTTAAATGTAAATAAAATAATAATGACATAATATTTACAAATAATAATAACAAATGTAAGCATATAATTATATTTCTTCATATTTAACTTATGTTTGTTTAAATTCAAAGATTTTTAGATCAAAATAAACATGAATACAGTCCAAACGTTGTGTGTGTGTGTGTGTGTGTGTGTGTGTGTGTGTGTGTGTGTGTGTGTGTGTGTGTGTGTGTGTGTGTGTGTGTGTGTGTGTGTGTGTGTGTGTGTGTGTGTGTGTGTGTGTGTGTGTGTGTGTGTGTGTGTGTGTGTGTGTGTGTGTGTGTACAATTATGCTGTACAATATTTTTGTGGAAACCATAATATATTTTCTTTGATGATAGGAAGTTTTAAAGAATAGCATTTTATGATTCATTAAATTATATTATTTCCATTATATACATCTATAAATTATATTATTTAAAAGACTAAAATAGCAACACGTTTGCTATTTGTACTACATAAAATGCACCTAAAAATGGAGTGCATGCGTTCAACACAGCCTCAGATATTCCATTGAGACTCACAAAATAATAATAAACATCACCACACATCATAAAACAGATGATCAACTGATAACTGAGAACCAATACAATAATCAATGCCTACATGACACTGGATGGATCTCTATCACCTCCCAGTTAAGTGTGATTAAGAAAGGTGCCACAAGGGGGCTGCAAACATTCAAGTTGGGACAGGCAGTAGTTCTCATTCCCCTGCCCTCCTGGGTGTTAATCTGACACTATCAACACAGGGCAGAATGAATCTCAGTTCACTCGCAGCCAAAGAGAAAGTGAGTCGAGACCAATGTTCTTTTGGGAGCGACCCTAAAAAAATCTCATCTCACTCTGACTGGAGAAACATCCAGAAGGCAGAGCCAATATGAATGTGAGATGTACACAAGAGACCAAGTGACCCCTTCATAGGTGCCAAAAATGACATAACAGTGCTAATGAATGTCATACCCACGTGTTTTGTGGAGTGAGCAACTACACAAGTCATGTGTGGACTAACATGACCCTAACTGAACAGGAAGTATTCTCAAAATGGTCGTTTTTGATGGACATCTGCTTGTGTCAGTCATACACGAGTGGAAACTATAGAGTTCAGGGTTTGGGCTGAACATTATTATGTAAGCTGGTTTCTCTATTGATGGCCGTTGGGAAAAAATATATATATTCTGATTAAATGTTTTGCAAGCAATATACAAACTGTACACAAGTACTTCATTGTTACAGTAGGTATGTTGCCAGTGCCATGATTTTTTACATTTCCTAAAACCATGACCAGAAATCAGACACATCAGGTATACTTCCAGGGCCATAGCTATATATATATATATATAAATCATACAACAAATTATAGAGTTTAGAAGAGTAAATGTGCATTTTCCTGCAAAAAATTCAACCTATTTACAGTTAACTATTAATTAAATTGTGCTTTTTTCTTTCATATAATTTAATGATTTATAGGGTCATGCGTTTTAAAACTGTGTAAACAACTCTTTTTTTTATTGTGATGATTATATTACATACCACCACCCCCAATGATTAAAAAAAAACAATATGAGTTGCCAGCGAAAAGTGAAAATTAACCAAAATGTCACTGAACACAACAGAAAATGCCTTATATTTAACAAATGTGAATAAAATGCCTGGTCAGTCCTTTGCGCTATTATTTTATGCAACCTTAAAGGGGGTTAAAAAGGGGGCATTCGTAAATGTAAGGAAAAAGGATAAAAAAACTAATAAAGTAATAATGGCCTGTTTACAAGCGGAGCCGTTCAAAAGTCCACGGATCACTTTTGAGCTGATCGGATCTTAATACCGGTGTAAGCTGTGCCGCACACAGAAAACGAACACACACACACACACACACACACACACCTTGACCCGGGGGACAGTTTTTTTATTGTGTTTGAGGGGATGTTACAGTGGTTGCTCATTTCAGCTGAGCTACAAAACGTTCAATGAGATCGCTTCATTACAAACTGACAAAGGTATAACAGATTCACAACAGCATGTACCACAGAACTGGAAATGAGTGTGGGTCTCATATAAATGACATCATTTCTAATAATCTACAGCTTGTTTTTTTTTTTTTTTTTTTTTTTTTTGTCGTTTTCTTTGACTTCATACAGATAATGAATTAGGCTAAAATGCACCATAATATTTGGTTGACTTTAGGAACATTTTCCTTATTACATCACAAAATACATTTGTTTTTTTTTTATATCCCAAAGAAGCAAGACTTGCAAGTAGGCTTTTAAACAGAACTAAATCTACAGCTACAAAATTCTACTCCGGCAGCCTTCACACCTTGGCGGGTCCTGTCTGCGCTCCCAGTCCGTATCGGGTAAAAACACGGGGTAGAATCAGTATGACATTTACACAGAAGTCCGTATTGTAAAGGCTATAAAGATTTGTTGCACGTTGTAAAGTTGCCTCTCCTGGATCTTTACACTCCTGCGGGTGATGGAAACTGGGGGCGAGTGTGGGAAGGAGGGGTGGACAAAGGGAATCTGGGAAGAAGGGTGGGGGGGGGGGTGGGGGTGAGCGGGGTCTAGGTGTCAGCGGCCCGCCGTCTATGTGGCGTATCTCTTGGTCCACTGTCGAGCTATCCTGTCATGCTCTGCTCTGTTGGTCAGGTACTGAGTAGCTATGCTTCCCACCAGAGGATCCGCTGAGAGACGAGACGGGGGAAAAGAGAGAAGAAAAAAAAAGTGAGACATTCTTAAACTCAGGAGTCAACGAGAACACGGTCTTCTGAAAGATGCAGACAGGCGCTGGGAAGGACACAGAGAGAGAGAGTAAGTGGGAAGTGAGCCATCTTTGAGAGTGTGTGTTTCAACAGTCACATCTGTCATGTGCTGACTCAGCTGACACAACAATGTCAGAGATGTTTGAGACAAACATGGGGACGGCTTTACAGAGGATTTGAAACTGTTCCGAAAGGTCGTGTTCCCTTACTTCAAGCAACACAACAATGAAGACCTTAAATGAACATGACAAATGCAACATTAAGCGTAATGTTTAGTCATCAGCTCTAAATTCATTCATAGATAAATCTGATCAATCTTTTTTAGATTCAAGCAATTCGCTTAACACAATGTAGACAAGGCTATATTAGTATTATTTACAGTATATACTATTAGTTCATATTTTGAATTAGCCTTTATTTTGATATTTTCATTTCCATTTAGTTTAAGTTTTAGTCATTTTATTATGTGCTTTTGTTGTTGTTGTTTTTTATCTTATTTATCTTTATTCTGTTTTTTTAATTTCAGTTGAAGTAAAATTACTTTAGTAATTTCAGTATTTCAACAAACTTTTTTATTTCAGTTAGTTGTCAAGAAAAAATTGACGACTGACGTATTTTTGAGTTCAAGATTTTCGTCTAATATTTATATTTTATTTTAGCATCATTTCAATTAATGTAGGACATGTTTTTAGGTCGAGATTTCCAGTTTCATTTTAATTTATCTTTATTTGCCCATGTATAGTAATGTCCAAAAGTGATGTCCAGAGGGGCTATTTGTTTTTTATGATCTTAAAATCTAAATATGAGGAAAATATTTGCTAAATTCTTCATATTTAAAAAAAAAAATTATGCGTTTTTTTTTTTTTACTTGGTTAAGGTATTTTTATCTGACAAAATTATCTGGAAAAAAGGCTAACTAAAGCTACAGGTTTAATTTTTCTATGCAAAAAAAAAAACAAAAAGCTCAAAGAAAAAAAAACATGCATTGACTTAATCAGTTATTAATATTTTGTTGATTCTCTCTTGTTTTTGTATGCGTTCATAATTTATTTAAATGACAGCCTGGCCAAAAATGATGTCCGCACAATTTGGCATGTTCAAACTGCGTTATTAAAAATAAAATAATTGACTTGACGCAATGTGCTTGCAAAATCTTCAAAAAGTTAATCATATTTGAATTAATGGAAGTCAATTTTCCATAACTTTTAGCCATTGCTGTATTTCCGATCACTCTCTGCTCCTGATTCTGCCCATTTGAAGCATTGTCAGTGTAAAAACAAATATATTGTGGAATATATCCTACAGAGTTTAACCGTAACAATTGCTTAACACAGCTGAACTGACTGAACTGGTGTTTCTCCAGGAGCAGGACTCGACACCCAGGGTCTTCAGTCAAATAAATACGGTAAATCTATCAACATTTCAAATGGTCATATTCATTATCTAATCAAATGATCTGGTGGGTGTCTTCCAGATGTCATGACTGAGGCCTACTAGTCAAACTGAGAAATGCAATCATGCATTAAATGAGGTACAAAATTAGAGAGTGACTGTCATTTAGTGTCTATACAGGTAGGAAGTTATTTAAGGAAGTGTGATTGTTTGTTGCTCTCTCTCTCTCTCTAGCCTTTGTTGCCGGGCGTGTGGGTTATTCCCGGTTGAGTGCTGTTGGAAGGTTGTTAGCACCACTCGCGCTCTGCATTGAAAATGAGACACTAATGCTACATTTAATGGCACTTTTTTGTACTTTTGATGCTTACGATTATTATTTTTGAGGAATATGTTTTCTCCTCATTGAATTTCGTAAAGCATCGGAAAGTTGTGTTGAGAGGTTCACATGCAAATGGAGGGTTTTATGAGAGAGCTTTCCCAATGCGGTAGTGAGGTCATCTTGTGGTTTAAACACTAATTGGAGACTAAACTAATGAGGAAGATTTTGGAGTAGGGAGGTTTTTTTACCATTTAATTTGGTGCTCGAGTTGCTGATTTATTTAGTAAATATTGTGTTTTCAAATAATCCTGTTTGCGTTTTAAAAATTATTTTTCCAGGCCCAGTAGTTCAATGAGTGACACGGTAAGCAAATTAATGTTTGTTCATTGAATTTGTTGGATTAATATTGCTTGAGTTTAAGAATAATTTTGTTAAAATAGTAGATTTGTAGGGGTATGCATTCAAAAGGTTTGTTTTTCTTTTTGAATTCATGGAATACATGTGATTATTTTTCTTATTCCTGGTTTCCTCTTGTGTGGTTGACAATTTTTTTTTATTTATTTAATTTAATATATATAATTTATTGCATCGAATCAAAAAAAAATGTTATTCAATTATTTGATGTTTTAATTGTCACTCATTTATTATTGTTGTAATGTATTAAAATGCAAATGTTCCTGGGCCTGGAATTAAAATTGTTGTGATTTTTTCTTTTTTCTTTTTAATATGATGTACTGAATTGAGATGTGTTGTGATATGATCTGAATTGAGCTTGAATGGAGAAGTTTTAAATCAAATCTTGTTGTTCCTTGTCCTATTTGACCTTCATAATAGAACTTGATTAAGCGTTAAATATGAACTGACTTTGATAATTATTTAAAGCTACACTGTGTGATTTTTACCCCCATCTAGCGGTGAAAAGGTATATGATCATCCAGTGAATATTAGTTTCTGTTCCTCTCAATTCCGAATTGGTTTTAACTCCTACGGTGGCCAATGTAGTCCAAGATTAACATGGCTTTCAGTTCGACCTCCTCGACACGGTGCCATCGAGTGTTAAAACGCGAAAGGCGAAGCTTGAATTAACGGCCTATGTCCCTCTTTGGCTACTGTACTTTCAAGATGGAGGGGCAACATGGCGACCGACATTAGAACCCCTTACCCGTATGTATTTTCAATGGCATATTATACACTCACGAGAATACTTTATTACTTGAACGAAGTAAATATACATTAATGAGCACATATATTTTTGAAAGAACTAAGTGTTTTTAGCTAAGAATAAACTAAAAAAGTTACACAGTGTAGCTTTAATTTAATAACTGTGGTGGGAACCCAACCTTTTATGTCCAAATACGTCACAATGCTCTGCAAGAACATGCATTTGCAGATAAACAGGAAAAGACAACTGATTCAATAATTTCGTTTTATGGAAGTACTCTAATTTGCTAATTGATTATTATGTCAGAAGCTTCTTTGATACTATAAGTTGTCTGTAACAAAGAAGATTTTGACACAAAAAAATTACATTCTATCATCCTTCCCTCACGCTCATGTCATTCCAAACCTTTTTCAATCTTCTGTGGAGCACAAAACATGTTTTGAAAGTAATTTGGGTCCAAACAACACATTTATTTCCATTCACAGAGACATTTTTCAACATATCTTCTTTTGTGTTCCACAGACAAAAGCCATTAAGGCAGAGTAAATGATGAATTTTCATTTTTGGTGTTATGGCCCGAACAACCCTCCTATTAACCAACTATTGTCACATTTTTCTCCTCAGCCTTGAGTTGCGCTACTCACCAGGATTGCAGTCTGTCAGCAGAGAACAGATGGAAAGCAGGACCTTCGAGATGGTCAGAGCTGGGCTCCAGTTATCCTTCAAGATGTCCAGGCAGATCACACCCTGACTGTTGATGTTGCAATGATAGATCCTCGTACGGAACGTGACCTGCACAGGAGGAAACCGACACGATCACAAAACAAGTCTATCTAAAAAGGGATTATGTTAGCTCACCACTCCAGAACCACGCTTCAATACTCCGGCTGCGTTTTAACAGGGCTTGTTATATAGGGGGCTTTTGAGAGCTGGATCACAGCTTTCATTCTCATTAACAGCACTCTCAGAACCAGGGCTGAATCCTGAAAGCTATTGATCCATTGAGACAAGAGAGCCAAGCAAGCTTAACCTGACCCAGCTTCCCAACTGTGTCAGTAGCCCATTGACGACTTATAGCCCTGGCTTACAGGACCAGCGGGACACCGCTGACTGCAGTATTGTGGGACGGCCCGTGTCTGCCGGTTAAGGGTCGAGGGATAGTCCGGGTCATGCATTAGTCTGTTCCCTTAGCACATAAAGAGTGCTTCTTGTTTGTTGACTGCATGTGTCTCACTCTGCCCCCTGCAGCAGATACTAAGATGTCCGTCACATGATGCAGCATAAACAGAGCGACCAAAATACCCATGCCTGCCTGGCACAACGTGGGTATTGTATGAACACGGTGGTCTAGGAGTCCGACTCGGTCGTAAACACAGCCAGCATGACACGGGCAGCCAGTGTCAGGCCTCACGGACAACGCTGGGAAACAAAACAAGAGAGAGTTCATGACACTCCCCTATGAAGAGAAAAACCTTGTGAGCCGCCTAGCATTTTAAAATGTTCCTGAAGGGGGGCCGCTGTCTTTTTAGGCAAAGGTCACACTTAGGCAAACATTACAGAGAAATACTTTGCACGCCTGAAAAAACAAATACTGATAGAATTTTTTTTTTCCCTAAACTAATATCATAAACAAACAATAAAAAAAATCCCACGTACTAACATGGCTTAAAATAACATAATATTTACTGTTTTGGCCATCCCTTCTTTGTGAAGCATTCCTGAGCCGCATTTATGCAGAAATATGAATCCAAGGTTGACAAGTCAACAGAAATGTTAAATGTAAATTACTTACATAATATTTATATAAAAATAAATCTATAATGTTTTACATAAAATATTTACTATAGTTAGTGCAACACAGCCATACACTTAATAAATATATTAGTATATTCCTTTAAATAATAAGAAAATGTACTACTTTATCCAACAATTGAGTAATTCGTCAATTAAGTTAAGAGGGCTAACATTTAGAATTTGTCTGATTTGTAGATCCTGATTTACTTTTACAATAAAAAAAAAAATTTTTCTAAGAACTTAAAAATCTAACATTGATGATACAATAATAACAATAATTTAATATTACTATATTAAACTAAAATATATTAAAAATAAACATTTATATTTGATATTAATTTGATATTGCATTTTTATGACAAAGAATAACTATCCCCAATACTGCTCTCATTACCATAATCCATTATATTATGGCATTTTGGAGAACTTTATATATATTTACATGAGCGATTATATAATGGAGATACATTTTGCATTTCAAGTTGTTCACTAACAGAAAAAAAACTGTTCACTAACAGAAATTCGTTCCATTATCTTATTGAAAACATATTTAACATTAATAATTCAGTGATTGCCAAACACAAGTTACTTCATTTTTTCTTTTTTTATACTTTTAATGAAAAAACATTTATTTTTATTATAGTATTGTGTCAACTCAGTTACTGTCAATTCTGTTGCTGTCAACATTGTTACTCTACATTGGCAACAGAGTTTGATGGGAACAGAATTGACAATTTAAAACTCTTTAGCCAAAAACAGAAAGGAAATTCTGTTTTCCTTTTAATATTGTGGTAACAATTTAGACGTTTTAGAAAATAACTGGTGTAAGAACTTTTTAGATTAAAATATTTTCTCAGAGCGCTCACACACCTGTCAGTGCTTCAGATCTCAATAGTGAGGGAAAGTGACATCATTTCCTGTATTAACATAGTTGTGGGAGATAATTTCACCAATTTAAAGGCAAAGTATGGTGCGGTAACAGAATTAACACAAGATTTATGGACACATTATTATAAGATAAAAGTTATTTTTAAACAATTAAACAGAAAGCAAAAAACAAAAAGAAACTTTTTACAGAAAATATTATATTGTTATGGCCTGTAACATCTTGTGATCCATGACAATGACAATATATATATATACATATTACATATACATATACATATACATATATAGCTGAGCAACAAAGTCAGCTATCTTTGTACGAAGTAGACAGTCATGTGGGGTTTTAGATATTCTAACAGACAGACAGAAATAAAATAAAAAACAAGACAAGCTAAAAGAGAAATAGCTCTTTTTAAAACACACAATGACCCAACCAAACTACTCTGTAAACAAGCCAATGCATTAGAGCCTTTTACAGCTCGAGTTAATCTTATTTCTAGCTGGACCTTTAGGAAGAAACGCCTGTCTCTCTGTCTTTTCCACCCTGCTTCCAAACACAGAGAGACTCATTCACAAAAGCGCAGATTAGTAGACCACAAACCAAGCCACAGCGCTCAGCGAGAGAGACTTCACAGAGCACAGACCCTAAACCAACGTAGGCGAGATCGGCCCCAAGTTACCCTGCGTTTCATCTGGTGACAAAAGAATGAGGGGGTGTGGGCCGCTGGCTCTGCCCAGCATCCACCGCAGAGGATGAATCCTGTTTATAATTAGTGGATTAGAGCTTTGCATTGGCTTGATCTGAACAAAGAGCCCCCACCAGCCCATGAGCTTTATATAAACGTGTTGTTTACAGATGCCACTGACGGTTGAGATGAGGGCCAGACTGAGACGAAGAGCAACTCGGTTCACAGAGGCACACATTCACAAACATGCTGAGGAAGGAGATTCGGATGCTAATTCATCCGAGATGGTGTGGTTGACACCTCACGTTTATAGCCCGAGCAGGAGTTAACCAGCTTCCCTAAACCACATTCACATTGCGGCATCGCGCTGGTTACCATACGCTGGAAATAGCCGGTGCTCTGAAGGAGTATGTACGGCCATCCAGCACACAAAATAGCAGACAAACACAATCGTTCAGCATCACATTATCCTTGAGGCATTTTTAACAGAGGTCAATACCTGTTCTGAATGATCTGTTATAGAGTGTCCTTGGTAGACCTAATAAATCTTAATTAAAGGCCACTGCTCTTTTGTGACCGACTATAGGCTAATAATAGCACACACAGATGGGCGTCTACTGTGGAAAACTCTACTCTATTTCGTATTTTACTATAACAGTTTGATTGCTTTTTCCATTGCAAATTACACTAGCCTACTGGTCCAAAGTTTGGATAATTAGGATGGTATTTTTTTACTTTTATCCAGCAAGGCACATTAATTGATGAAAACAGACAGTAAATACATTTATAAACGTTACAAAAGATTTCCATTTCAAATAAATGCTGTTCATTTAACTTTCTATTTCTATTAAACTAAAAAATGTAATAGTTTCCACAAAAATATTAAGCAGCAAAAAGGGTTTTCAACATTATTAATAACTGAGCACCAATAATAATAATAATTGATAATAACTGAGGACCACATCGAATATTATTAAATTATATAATGCTTACATTCATATATGTTAAAAATGTCATGGGACTTCACTTCGATTTATGAATTTATAAGCTCAAGAAAAGTAGCAAATGGCTGATATAGCCGTTTTAAGTTTTGCCTCATATATTCAAGAACAAATCTGAAGTATCCACTTTGAAGTGCTTCCAAATACATTTCAATCTATTTGATTTTGCATTTAGATTGAGAGCCTGTTGTGAAGCCTAATGAGCTGCCTATGCAGTTCTAAAACCATGATTATGCTGCCTTCTAAACGCCTTCTTTTGGCTTGTATTTCACGTATCATACACTTATGAACTTCCATTTCAGTCAGGATTCTCCATTAGAAAGCAGCAGACATATGTAGGCACTACACGCTAGACAGCATGGCAGCTCACTAGCTTTTGAAACAGAGCCTAACCTCTGCCCTGGTATTGCCTATAATTTTCAAGTGAGCTCAAAAACGTTGATTAGAGTTGTAAGAAAACTTAGAGGAAGGTAGATCTATAGAGCAGGATTGAGAATCCCCCGTTTTAAAGGTGCAGTAAGCGATTTCTGATAAACACTGTTGAAAGTGGATCGGGCCGAGCACCACAACACACTTCTTGCCAATCAGCAGTACGGGGCGTATACACTCATGTTGGGGAGGAGAGAGAGTGAGCAGGAGGGAGATTTGAAGAAAGAGACATGGCTGAGAGACATAACAAAAAAGAAAAGGTCAGAGGAATATCACTAGAAAAAGATCAGGCAAGAGCTTTAGGACCCGTGTTAATATTAGAAAAGCATTCCAGCGCTGGAGAGACAGAAGCGGGAAGGCCTGAATAAACAGACAGAGATTATGTTGTTTCTGCTCCATACGTGAGTAACATTGGTTTTGAGTGTGTGCTGCTGGCGACTAACAACCAACTCTTGCATGTAAATACTTGTGTACCCTATGTTCGTTTTTTGTTCTTTCTCGATGTTTGTTTGTCATCTTTGCTTTATTTTTCACAAAGCTTTATTTCGCTTCGCTTCTGCTGTGATAAAAAGACATGCCAGACGTTTGTTTGTTTTGGGGCGAAGCAATGAAGAGATGGGTGTGTTTGTTTGGGTTGATTTCAAAAAATGATTCTCAGAAATCGTTTAATGCACCTTTAATACCTAAAAATAGTGAATAAAAAGGAAGAGATGCTTCCATACTGTACCTTTGGTGGCTTGAAGGGGTAATCGGAAGAGAAGGTGATGTCCAGAAAGAACACGCCCCCCTCATAGACTGAACCTGGAGGGCCCAAGATGGTGGATCTCCATTCATAGATATTGTCGCCCTTGGGTCCCGCACTGAAAAGACACAAACACAGACCAAGGTGATTTAGTATCATATATCCAGGCTAAAATAGCATCCGATATTAGGGCAGTTTGAGAATACAGCCCTGGTCGATTAACAGAAGCATCCCTTATGTCACTTCCAAAGTCTACTAACATCCCAACGTATAATAATAAATGATAACATGTTATTAACAGACTCTAGTATTACATGCATGACACCACAACACACATCTTCATGCAGCACAGAGGTGGCATGAATATATTTACACATGGACAACAATCGCACGACACAATGTATCACTTGAAAGGTGATCATTATTGGTCACAGACAAAGAAATCAAGATGTGCACTGATTGACAATGACACATTTAGGGTCACTCAGATGTGGCATTGAACAATATTGATTCAATAAAATGGCAGGTTAGTTAAATAAATGTACATGTTAATGTTAAAACAGCTATAGCATTTTCTTCCCTATTGTGACATATATCCGAGTGAAATGACTTCCTGAAGAAGAAAAAAAATGTAGGACGGGACTTGATTTTGTCAATGTGGAATTGATTGGATGGTTGTGGAATGCTATTGCGGTGAGCTCATGTGATTGACAGGTTGTCCTGCCCTCACAAGAATTGTCAATTTTGATTCCATGGTGCCTTTGATTATATACTATTTGTATTGACTGACAGGTCAGAGCAGAGCAGAACTGTGTTAGTACGACTGAATCTTTAGACTGAAAACGCATCAGGGATTGTTTTGAAATGACCTAAAATCAGAGCAAATTATGTGGTGCCTAAAGAACAAGCCAAATATCTGCAACACAGGTCATGGAGAAGGACAGTCAGATTGAGGTCAGATTGAGATAAAGGGAGAACCACACAAATATGGCTAATGGAGGAAAATACGGGCAATAAAGGAAAAAATAAAGGCCCACTCAGGGTGATGGTCTGCTGGAGAGACCTGCCTCTAATGGAGGAGACAGGTGAATGTAGCAGGCACTTATCCCCGGCATCTATTGCTCAATTAGCATGTGATGAAACGCTCATTTCTGCCAGCAAGTCACCAGCCTACACACACACTGGATATTCACTCATGCTTCAGAGCGAGAAGACGGCTGTCAAACCCAACTCGGCATAAAGTGGAGGGCCAAGAATAAGCGGGATTATAGCAAAGCGGAAAGATAATAGGAACGGACGGCGTGAAGAGTAACAGAACAATTCATTGGCGCCATGTAGCTTACTTAATTCATTGAGCCTGATAAATTATTCGGGACTCTCTCGCACCGCAGCGAGGGTGAAAAAATGCATTGAATGCAGCAGAGAGCAATAAATGGCAGATTAAGCAGCTACATAGATCATTTAACTGCACAAACACATGCGGGTTGTCTTTGGCCATCGCTTATCGCCATAAAATCAACACATGACATTTAGAGAGGATTTAGATCACGTCAAAGTGAATCATATGTGCTTACAAAAAATGAGGGAGAGATAGAAAAATCTTTTTAACGCCTCTAAACATCAATCTGACAGGCCTTCAGTAGGGTGTTTGGTAAAAGCGAGGTGAGTTTCATGCCAGCGTAACGCTTTGCCCCGGCCCTGTCAGGGGTTTTCAGCATTACCGCAGAGCAAATAAATTCAGATGAAAGGAAATGTGCAATCTCACCATAAGGATGTGAAAAACTACTTCATTTTATAATCGATTAGGCGGTTGCCTGAACTCTATAGTTGACAAGCTGTCTTAAAAAGCCCAGTTTTAAGTCCATCCAGCCCCAAACAGAAGCATTTCTTATGCAGAGAGTAAAGATGCCTAAAGACTTGGGGGGTTTAAGTTGAAAAAAAGCATAAACATAATATACTCAAAGGTTTGGTTAATGTATGTAGCCTATGTATATATATGTATGTATGTATGTATGTATGTATGTATGCATGTATGTATGCATGTATGTATGCATGTGTGTGTATATAAAGGTTAGTTCCAATCCTTGATTCTGATTGGTCAATAGCTGTGTTTTATTCACGATAAAACATGGCTATGACCGCTTCACCCAACTATTCTATGTATCACTACACAACACTCCAAGCAACCACCCTTAGCAACATAAACAAATGTTTGTTCTCATTGCTATTGTTCATTGAAGCTTGTAGACTAGAGTATATTGTGAGAGATCGAGTAAGCGAGTATACCTGCATTTTACAGTAGATATAGCATTTTCATTCAGGTTAGTCCTATATTCATAATTAAAAAACATCATTTTGAATGTCCGCTGTGATGTGATATCTTGTCCTTTTAACAGTTAAGGGGTTTTCCGTGCCATAATCATGTCAGTTGCATCTTGCTTCTCCGTGTTCAAAAGTTTCAGTCCTTTCAATATAAAAGTCTTCTCTACTGACTGACTCACTCATGAAGACAGTCTTTGCCTCCATCTCAAGGTAAAATAATGTAACTGTTGTTCATGGCCAGGGACTATCTCTCAGGGAGAGAGAGGTGGGCCTGTTAAGATTTTAAAGTCACCCCTGAACACATCATCATTTCCAATTGTAAAACTCATAAATACTAATACATTTTGTGTTTTACTAATCTGCAATATGTAAAATTATCTGACATGGATGACAAACCAAATCTCGTGAAAATCTTGGAAAGCTGCCGCATCTGTCATTCGCTTTCATTTGTTAACAAGCTGATCATGACCTCTTCAATATGGTGGATGCACAGACGTATCGCTGTAATGAGCAGCTGCTGCTAATGTGGCTCTATGTATTAACATCTATGGTAAAGTGTCTGCCTGCCCTCTTGTTGCTGGACTGTGAAGATTTGAAGCAATTATGTTGACGTTGAAGAGCCACTCGTAACAGATTTAGCAAACTCTTAACAAGAACATAACAGTGGCAAATGATTGAAAAAAGCCACTGTTAATAGCCGAACGAGTCCTCTAGACTCTAATGAATTCTTGGCAATCAAGTGGACAATCCTGTTTGTTGAGGCCAAGGCTGACACATGCTTCTCGGAAACACAATCACCTCCACATGGTCTCCAGAAAATACAAGAGATTCATACAGGAGGTGGCCAGTTAAAAGGATCAAAACTACACAGAAATATAATAAAATATAATAAATATAATAAAATAAAATAAAATACAGAGTACGCTGAACAAAGCAGCAGAATATATCATAGATTCTATTTTAGAGTGCAAAATATGGTAATAAGTTTAGTTATTAATGAGGATGGTAACCGCATTCTGAACCGTACTGAACTGAACCCTAGTCTTCAATATACCTGAGCTGCAATAAAAACTAAATGAAAACATTTGTATTAACTGTTTTTCCCCAATTACACTGTTTTATTTCAAATTAAACTAGTTTCATGACTACAAATAACTAAAATATACAAATTTGTTCAAATCTACACTAATAAACCAAAAATAGAAAATTCTCAGGAAACTAAAACTAACAATGACAGAGTGAAAAATAAAAAAAATATATTTTTTTAAATACCTAAAATAAAAGGTCAAAACTATTTAAATATATAAAAAAATATAAACAAAATGCCCTTTGTGGGAAAAAAAAATGCAACCCTACGGAGCCATCTTAATGGTTAAAAAATGAGATCGGAGAAAAATATTCCCCCAAGAAACTTTTGTGTTCACTCAACTTTTGAGTTCTCAGAGATACTTTGCGCTTGCTCGAAAAACTTTTGTGATGTAAACTTTTGTGGGAGGAAAAACAATATTTTAGTGCTTCTGGAAGCGAACGCAATGTTTCTCGAGGAAACGCAATTCTTCTGTGAGAGAACACAAAAGCATTGAATCATTATTCTTTAAATTTCATAATTTTCTCCCCCCATCATTCCCCATGTCCCCTTCGAGGCTCAATAAAACCCCAAATAATCAAGTCAATTGTGTCAACACAGAATTAATCTCAAATTCATTCCGGAAATTTCTCTCAAAAGTCTCAAAAGATTTTTGTAGGGGTTTCAGGTAAACCTGAAGCAGGTACAAGGAGGAACACATGCGTCCCATAACCACATTTATGATGCAATTACAACAAATACCCTGTGTCGATGTTATATAACCTGGAAAGTATGTTAGCGGTGATTTTCAGGCAGTAATCCTGCTCAAAAACAGGGGCGACCTCGATAATCCAGCGACCCTAAGGAAGGCAGCTCTGCCACCGCTGCGATTGGCTCTGGGCTCGGGTATTGTGTAATCCAGCACTCCCTCGAGGCGCACACACACTATAATCACCTCAAATGTGTTTGCAGTTCGCCCACTTCCTGTAGCACACATTTCTCTCTGCAGAGACTGCTTTAATGACCAAGCAAGGACTTGTTATCCTTTAACGCTTCAGAGCAAACTCCAACCATTTAACAAAACAAGCTTCCGTTCAGATTCTTACACACTCTTGAAAGGAGAAAGCCTTTATGATATTAAGCTACCGCTGTGACTGGGGAATCGAAGCCTGCTGGCTCACCAATCTATCAGCTTGTCTATGAAGAGCTCTGGGTGTAGCGGATTACACCGAAGATAGTCCTGAGAAACTAATTAAGTAAACCTAAGTGCAAACATATACCATTTATCAATCTCCATCTATCATTTCAGATTACCCAGAGAGAAGGCGAGGGCAGGCGAAGCACTGGAGACATAATTCTGCACGGTGGTCTTGTATTTATTTATATCAAAAGTCTACCTGAGAGACTCCTGCCTCTGTACACACAAAGAAACCAAAGGTTACACTAATAGTGAAATAGTGCTGTTCGCCTCCCACAGTTTCTGTAGCACGGTTCATCTCCCATCCACTGACGCCTCTGAAAATACAAAAGTTAATGGTTTATGAACCTTAGAGTGTCAATTATAAAAGGTAATTATGGTAATTTCCTGTACAAAAAAAAGCCTTCCTGCAGACTAGAGTATGTCGCTAACAAAGCTAACCACATGGGTAAGATTCCCGGGGGAAAGCAAGGACTGACAAAATGTGTACCTTGAATGCAATGTAAGTCGATTTGGATAGAAGCGACTGCCAAATGCACACATGTAAAATGTAAATTAAATTGGATGAGAATTGTAAGGAATTGAACGGTTCCGATTCCTTAGAGGTTCCATAAACAATGGAAAAGCAGTGAACACACTCGTACTGAGCAAACAACCCCTTACAGTATTTTGCCAATTAGCATACCACATTTAAACAAAAAATATGATAAGGATTTGTTGATTTATTTTATAAATACTATTGTCAAAACTTACAAAGTGTATGTTTGGTAAATACACAGATCTTCACACACAGACATTCATCCGGGTTTGGAATAATCTGGCTTGGAATAAAAACCTTGGAATAAGGCTTGATTCCCAAATCTGTTGCTTTAGTTTCAGGGAGGGAAAATACACTGAAGTCATTTAAACAAATACCTGAACCTATATCTAAGATGTGACATGAGTGCTAAAAGTCAGACAGTATGTCCACACCAGAGGTTGCGTTAGAATTTTGCATTGTCTGTCATTTTCTTAATGCAGTCATAATCTAGTTTTACCAATCATTTTAATTCAATAGCCTTTGTTTTCATTCACATTTTAATTTTTAAACATGGACTTACAGGACAAGCATATAGGCTAGATTACAAAGAGCACAGATGAACAGAGACTGTGCATCACTTTTCATGTCCACCAAAACCAAACAAAGCAGATGAATGTTTGTTTCTGATTGTGATCATTGCCTCGGAAAGACCACGGCTGAATCTGAAATCGCCCCATACCTTTAAAATAGGGTATTATTTTAGGGGACAACCATTTGTAGTGGTGTCCGAAACTATAGTGGACGAAATTGAGTGCACTCATTCAATCACACATTGCACCACAATAACGAGTGTACAACTGATGTCTGAATTAGTTCTTTCGTTTTTATTCACTCCTTTAAAGCCCCATTCACACAGCGCGTTGATCCCGGGAAATCGCCAGAACGCCTTCTGTGTGAACGCAAACACGACCCGGGATTGATACCTGCATTGATGCCGGGTTGAGGACCTAGTTACATTGCCGGAATCAATCCCGGTACGCCCGCTGTGTAAACAAAAGCCAGGACCAATGCTGTAAGGGGTGTGTCATAGTGATGACGCTCGTGCCATCGCGCGACTCTGTTGCTATTAGAAGAAAGTTTGTGTTCGTCATCAACAAAGAAAGGACGAAGAAATGTCTGCAAACTGGAACGAAGCAGAGACCAGAAGCTCCTTACTTTCCGCGCTGAAGCTGAGATCGTTCACCAGCTTTGTGGAACGGTACGCGCGTGTACATGTTTTCGACGCGTACATGTTTACGAAAGCATTCACAGATCCCGGCAAATCACTGGCAGTGTGAATGAACCGAAATCAAAAAATCCCGGTACAAATGCCGGGTCACATTTTCTGTGCATTTTCCGGAATCTCTGTGTGAAAGGGGCTCAAGTGAACTGTATTAGTGGACTAACGTAGGGAATAAAGATTGAAGGTGTAAGGGTGATTTCAAATTCAGCCAAATTCTCATGGAAGTTGTAAAATTTTTGGATTGAAGACTGAACCTGTGCTCTGGTGTCACACTCGTCCCCAACTGGACACGAGTGGGATTGGGAATCACAAGAGACAATACATCACACTCAGTGTAATCTGTCAAAATGACGGATGGCCTTCATATTTTTTTCATCACTGCTAATAAAAATTCAGTCAATGACGGAAAATATTCGGTTCACGCAACCTCTGGAGTCCACACATCCTCCGAATCACTTCTCACGTGCTAGTATACAACAGAAGCTGTTATAAGAGTTCACTGGAGATATATGTTCATCATGATTATTACTTCGTAATAGCAGCAATTGACAAAATAGACAAGCTGGGCTTAAACCTAAGCATCACAGTCCAATACATCCATGCATGTGTGAACCACTAAGCCATTATCAATCAATTCCATAAAACTCCAACATCAAAAATCCTCTTCATAAATTTACATAAATCCATTATACATTTGAAAGCAACCATTCAAATATATGTTCTCACACTTCACAGCAGGGCACAGGGGAATATGTCAGCAATTAAAACATAATATTAATAAAACCATACTCGCTTTTCATGCCTCAATAAATCACACGCCACTCAACATTACATTTCCCAGCGAACACACACAGAAATGTCAGGTAATATTCTGCGGCGGAGTCAATGACCTGATGCTGATTTTAAAATTGGCCACAATTAATGCACTAACCTCTGGGGCTGGGCTTTACACTTTCTCTTTCAGCTATCAACCCATTGATGTAATGTTCCTCTTCTCCTGCTGGCATACACAACTAGGCATGTGCCGGTATCAAATTTTCATGCTGCGATTAATTGATTGAGCTTTTATCACGGTATACGGTATTATCACGATATTTTATTTACATAAGAGAAACAGATGGATTGGGGGGGATCTAAAAAAAAAAAATTTGCATCACAATAGGTGTAATTGTGATTGTCAAAACATTTGATAACTAAACAGAATTTTATTAAGTTTAGTGACAACATGTTACAATGCTTACATGGTACAGTGACTGGTAGGCTACTGTTTGTATTATTGCTTAACACAATTTTCACGGTTTCAGTACAATTCTTGATTTGATTTCAATCTTGATTCAATCTTAACTCATTTGGATAAATATTAGGTAGGCTACTACAGTAGATAGCCTACATGTACATTTTTCTCAAGAAAAAATATATCTCACATAATTCTGTAAACATACAGAAAGCCCTATCAGCTGTTATTATTAAAGGTTAAAATTAACAAATTAAATATAATGTGGTTTTCATTATAATAACAATTATGTAGCCTAATGACATAAGTAAAAATATAATAAATATGTAATATAGTGCACATATTTAGCGAAAAATTCTCCTCTCTATTTTTTCTAGTCAACTAACGTTAATGTGCTGGTAATTAAATGGCCTGAGGTAAAATGTAACGTTCTGTGACGATTGTTCTCCTGCAGTTTTATTGACCTCTTTCCGTGATTGAAAAACACTGATTGATCTACTATGTATGAGGCATATATACCTTTCGGGAAGTTGTACTATATCTTTAAATAAAAAGTAACAGATGATCGGTTCACTTGAACTAAGGTGCTACAGTGATCTGTCACGTCACATTTACAAGCGCCAAAACGGTATTTATTGTCTGGATTTCGTAATAAAATGGACAGATCCTGAGAGCTGAGAATTTGTTTCATATAAAAAGTAACCTGCTCTCTCTAGTCTAGTCTGTCGGTGTCAGTGATCTTTGCTCCGCGATTTTTCTCTGCGTGAGAGCCTGTGTGAAAAGTGTTGATTGCGTGAGTCTCAAGCTGAATGCTATGAAGTTCTCAATTTCACATCTATGTGTTTTCGAGTTTAGCTACTCTTTTACCTTCATAGTTGGCAGTTCTGCTTTTAGAAAGGAGATAAATCGTCGGCAGCGTTCCTCTTTCCGCCATGCTTCTTCTCCATGCGAGGATTGTTTACATTAGACTAGAGCGCGCACTGCGCCGCATGCACACAGTGCTTATGTGGGGATTGTTTACATCAGAGTGCGCACGTGTTTTGCGCAGCATATACGCAGTTGGGTTTTATTAACGGTTGATGGAAAATAAGCTAATGCGCATTCTAAAACTCTAAATTCGGATCTATTATTTTTCACGGTATTTTGAAGTGCCCGCGATAACAATATCGTGCATATTCATTACCGCGATTTATCGCATTACCGAATACCGGCACATGTCTATACACAACTATAATCAACTGCCTGCCAGTGTCCCACTCTCTTATTTATCTGACAATTGGAATAAAGTCATGGTCAGACTAGTAATTATGATGACATTATATGAATAACTATAATTTCAGCTTTTAAAATGTCAAATTCAGGGCAATTTATTACCATACAAAGAGCAAAAGAGAAGAATAAAATAGAGCATAATTTGTCAACATCAGTAAGCTATGAAGAAAAATAATCCACTATCAGGGAAACACCATTTTATTAATATATCTCCAGCAAGCTGGCGAAGGACAAATCAACATTTCAGGCTTTTGTTTGCATTACAGCATAAACTATGATTTACTACTTGAAATTGTTAGTTAGATGCTGCTGTTAGGTATTATAAGGGGGAGGGACTTTCTCATTTTAGGACAAATTTTTATTTTGTTTGGATGCCAACCAATTGTTTGAGATGAGTCATCCATATTTTTAGGTTTCAGGAGAGAAATTTTGTTCATCTGCTAAATGTTAATTTAGCAATGGTTACAATATACACTACCACTCAAAGGTTTGGAGTCCATAAGGTTTAAAAAAAAAAAAACTTTTATTCAGCATTAAATTGATCAAAAGTGTAAAGACGTGTAAATGTTACAAAAGTTTTTAAATAAATGCTGTTCTTTTGAACTTTATATTCATCAAAGAATTCTAAAAAAGCATCACTGTTTCCACAAAAAATATATGAAGCAGCACAACATTGATCATTTTTACAACATTAATAAAAAGAAGAAATTTGTCGAGCACCAAATCAGAATATTAGAGTGATTTCTGAAGGATCAAGTGACACTGATGTCAGGAGTAATGCTTTGCATCACAGGGATGGATTACTTTTTAATATATACATTTTAAAAACATTATTTTCACTTGTAATAATACTTCACGATGTTGCAGTTTTACTGCAATAAATGCAGCATCGGTGAGCATTACAGACTTTTAATAAATCGTAATAAATAAAATAATAATAAAAAACATATAATAAATCCTACCAAGTCCAAACTTTTGAATGGCTGTGTAGATCACCTCAAATATCTAAATGGTAGGGCTGTAGTCAAGACCACCTTTGTCGAGTCCAAGACAAGTCCAAGACCAGGACTAGTCGAGTCCAAGTCAAGACCGAGTCCAAAGAGGTTCGAGTCCAAGACAAGACCGAGTCCAAAAAGGTTCGAGTCCGAGTCAAGACCGAGTCCAGGATAGGGGAAAAAAAAGTCTCCAGGGCCTGAATTTCGTTTTTGCCAAACAAAATTATTAAATTTATCTTGCCTAAATGTTTGCGCTCATTGCATTTTTACAATGGGGTAATGTTGTTAAGAATTTACACAACACAAGGCTTGATTAAAATTGTTCAATTAAATTGAAAAAAGTTGTACAAATAAATACAATAGAATAAAGATACAAATAAAGACAAATAAAGAGTAAAGTTTTTGAATAGGTCTAGTATTCATAGACAGAAACTGAATAAAGTAATCAAATGGAAAATAACACTGGATAGTATTTTAGTCCTGAATAAATTAAACACATAGGCTATCAATCCTGATTCCTTTAACTTAAAGCTCTCTTTTGCTGTTTTGACGACAAAGCTAATGACCGACACATATGGTTGCTGTCACTTTAAGAGCTAGTGCAAGGATTCTGTGTTCATTATACTGGCATGCGTTTTATGCTTATTAAAGAGAAAACCAACTATGATTAGAGTATAGCCTACTCACGAAGACCGAAATTGACACAGTTTTGCGTGTTAAAGCAATATAATCCGTAAAAAATAACTTTTGTTACTGTCCAGCTCAGCTGTTCTCGAGGCGGATTTTCTATGAATGTGCGCATAGTCATCCCAGAGAGCGCGTGAGCACTGATAGTTTAAAATTGCTTGAATGTTAAACTGGTAAGACTTAAAAAGACGTGCAAATGGTAAACTTTATTCACGATGCACTGCTGGCCCGATTGTGCAAGTGAATATTCCGTCATGTCCCGACTTCTGAACGCGAGTGTGACGAGTGTGAAGAGAAGACGCAGCACCGCTGAACACTCACGCTGTTTGTGAAATTGCGTCTGGCATATAGTTATTAAAATAATGATTTGATTTTATAATTTGTGTGGATTACGATTGCAGGAATATCCCGCATTATAAATGGGAGACCTGCGGGAATGATTAGAATGCGCAATACCCGTGCCGAAATTCGAGCCCTGGTCTTATGCATGACATTATCAAGACAGTAATTTTGGGTTATTATTTGTTGATCTAATAGCAAGTGTCACAACACCCAGGATTTTTAAGTAGTAGCTAGTAAGATAGTAACTATAGTAACAGCATGAGAAGACGCGCTCCGTTGTATTGAGCACTTGGTCGGTTAATTTTGGCATTTTCTAAGTTAACGTTACCCTAATAGGCTAGTAATAAATTAAAACAAATACAAAAATGTTGGACTCGGTCGAGACCAAAAGTCATATTTGGCAAGACCAGTGGCCGAGACCGAGACAAGTCCGAGTCCGAATACCAGCGAGTCCGAGACCATAGAAAAACGGTCTCGAGTCCGGACTCGAGTCCAAGACCGGACTCGAGTACTACAGCCCTGCTAAATGGTACATATTAGAACCTTTTTAAAGGGTACTGTCCCAGTGACAGCTTTTCTCTGAGAGGGAATGTAACTACATGGAGTAAAAGTCAGAAAATGGCCATTTTTGTTTCATGAAATAAAAATATTTAGTGACAAGCAATAACAATGAGGCCTTGTCCCAAATAATGTACTTGACATGTAGGCTGCTTGCGGTCTTGGCTCGTGAAGTTTACGAAACCACAGTGTTTACCATTTGTCATAGTATGATTCAAACGGCTTCTAACAAGCGTCCTCTTTGTGGTCGTGTGACCTCTTTTGCTACCTGATGATCTATGGGGCATTACGTTACCAAAGCAAGGACAGCTGACACAACTACTTTATTGCAAAATATATACATAGAAAATGCATTAGGAAGTGCACAGACATTAATAACGTTTTCACCAACGCCTTCCTAAGAATCTTAGTGTCATTGCACATCTAGTTCATATTCATGGTTTTATAAACACAAACCTCTTTGGAGGATAAGTGCTTGTTCATATGCTAATTCACTGCTGAGGGACTGAGTGGGATGTTTCTTAAAGCTTTTGCTTTCCCTTGAAGATATATAAAGAGAGAATGTAAGGAACAGACTATAATTTAATTCTTTATTTGAAATTTAAGTCTTGTTTCCCCATTTTCAATCTTAATTCGCATATATTCAAACTTGCCAGGGGAAGAGGCTACACATCAGGATATCAGTGATACCATAAATCATTAGTTCTTGTGTTGCAAGTTTGAATATGCACAAATTTAAATAATGAGATTCCAGAGGGCACGATGATTTTCAGTTAATAACGGTTTAAATGTTGGCTATTTCAGAAGAATAAAGCTGATTATTTTTTAGATTTGGACAGATGATTGAAACATATTTTTCTCCTATGTGGGTAACATTAAATTTGCCTCATTTCAATACAGCATGAAGCAAAGACAGCATTAAAAATGTAACACCAGAGACTTCAATTCACTGGAAAAGCACCTTAAAGTAATACTATTATTCTGCTATAGCAGAATGACATATTCGACAAAAGCAACTCAAAGATAAAAGATGGAGCTTATCTGACTGATGCTTTCCAGAAGAAGCATGACACAATCGCATAAACCCATCACAAACATCCTGTGACATCAAATATATGCGGAACCACTCTCACACCCTGTACACACACGTTAGATCAATCTGGTCCATTTATCAAGCAGAAAGCATGAGATCTTGCTCTCTTTCAACACTATTCCTGCAGACATTGATTTAGAGCAGGTTATTGAAATGCAGCACTGTACTTGCTAAACTGTTCAGTAGGAATTAATGAGAAACCCTCAGCGTTTCACTAAGACGGAATGCACACTGATGGCTGTGCTGTAATCTAATCAGCTGTGAATGTAAGTAGCAATGCTTTTCAGATGCGGTTGTAATTTTTCATTCAGACCATGACCGAGTTTATATTCTCTTTTTATCGCCGTACATTATTTATCGGTAGACGCATTGTTTTACATCAATGAGCAAATGAAAGACTGCTCAGAGAAAATGAATGTAGGGAAAAGAACATAATGAACATTGGAAATGGAGAAAATATTTCCGACTGATACCTTTAATAATCTGTCCACTTTAGCAAGAGCAATCCAAGTGTGGAGCAATAACTTTATATTCGTATCATGTATATTTACTATATATAACATATACATATACATATATATTATATATATTATATATTTTTATATATATATATATATATATATATATATATATATATATATATATATATATATATATAATATATATATATATATATGTTAATTAATTAGATGAACTTACTGAAAATATATAAAAAATCAAATTTGTTAGTAAAATATTCAAAAGATAAAATTTTGTATATGTAAAATTTATGTACAGTATGCATATATAAACTGTAAATACAATTTTATCTTTTAAATAATTTATTCGACAAACCTAATTGGAAATAACAATAGGCTATATAACATTTTATCTTTTAAATGTTTTTATTATATATCAGTAGGTCCATCTGAAAAATACCAACCCGATCTAACGGCAATTCGTACGAATTTTATGAGGTGGCTAATTCGTAACATTGTGTAAGTACGAATTAGTAAGATTTTTGCTAAATCGTACATATTTTACGAGTTGCCCAATTCGTATGAATTCGTACGAATGACCAACCCTGACCCTGCCCCTAAACCTACCCATCACTGGGTTTAGACAAATCGTACACATTCGTACGAGTGAGGTCGTACGAATTCTTACGAATTAGCCACCTTTTAATCACTCGTACAAATCCGTACGAATTGGTCGTGAGATAGCGTTTAAAATGCATATTGACATCAAATAAATAAATGTATGAATATAAAAATAAATATGTAAATATGATTGGTGCAGATAATATTATATAAAACAAATACATAATTATCAGCAACATTCAGGTCTCCAATAAAGAGGTTGTTTGGTTGATCCCAATAGCAATGTTGTGTGCCCTGGAATCCTTGCTATTGGAGGAGATGGGCTATTGATTTCAGTGGTCTGAAGAGCATTGATACAGGACCCCTGGAAGAACGCTGCCTCTCTCTGCTCAGCATGAAAAGCCACTAAGGCAAAAATAAGCCCTGAGTCAATATGGCCAGTGTGTATAAATAAACCTGTGCTGAGACATCAGTAGGCGAAGCGTTCACCCGCCGCATCTGCCTGCGATGATGATGATGTAGAGCAGATTGATGAAGGCTGACAGCTCAGATAAGCAGCGCGAGCGGCCGGGCTAACCTCTGCCACGTAGAGGAACAGGAAGGGGAATAAGTTAAGCAATGCCCACTCTTCTTGATGTCCAGAGAAAGGAGAAATGGGACTTGTATATGGGTTAAGAAAGATGATTTGAGAACTGCTTATGCCCATTTTACAAAAGGAGTTGAAACAACAGAAATCAGATGCTGGATTTTATACATATGCTTTGAATCAGTGTCCGAAAGCGTATTATGTGGAAGGTATTTTTGTGAAACGAAAACTTTTTTTTTTTAAATATACCATTTACTTATATATTTAAATACACATTTTATGTTAAAAATACTAGTTTTACACATTCAACAAAACTTGCCTTATAGGGACAGTGCATACAGATGTCTGACAGCTACATCACTATGGCATCTGGTAATAAAACCCATAGCCATATAGGCTTAAACAGAATAAAATGTGTCAAAATATATCTTAGTTACTTAAGGTTTTGCAGCAAGTCCTAGTTAATTTCTTTCCCTATTAAGGGTGAAGTTGACCCAGCCGTGCCGGTGTGATTTGATGAAGTTGCTCTGTCTGGGCTGAACGCTGACAGTGATTCATTACACTGAGCGTGAGTTTGCGATGCTGATTGTGAGGTCTGGGAGCGCATGATGACAGGAGTGTAGGCAGTGATTCAGAGACAACAGAGAATGAGAGAGCATGATAACACACTCAACAAAAAGATCAAATATGTTGTATTTGCAGGAATAGTTGTTTTTAAGCCATTTCATAGCACATAATCAAAATTCTATAATGCAGGAAGTTAAACTCTGTAAAAAACATTTTTGTTAAAAATCCACAACAATAACTAAATTAACTGAAACTAAAAGGGATAGTACTGAATCATTTTTATTTATATGCATCAATAAAGCAATAAATATTATAATTTTGGACAATGTTTGTTTCAAAAAGATCACGATTCTGAACAGAAATTTAATAAAATAACGTAATTCACTTGAGGTTCTGACAAAATGTTAATTGCGGTTTATTAAACTATTAAATTATTTTAAAGAAAACTGTTGGAATGAATGATTCAATGACTCGGATTTTAATGTTTCAGTGTGATTTTGTCAAAGGTTTGATAGAATAGTTGTCATTTAGGAATGAGATCATGTGCGTGTTAAAACCGATATTAGAATATTTTAATTATTAATCGTGCAACTAAATAGTAAAAAAACAACATTTTACAGTTTTTTTTACTAAAAGTTTTGAAGCTTGATAAATGCCATGCAGACACAAGCAAGAAACTAGTCCACAGCCAAATCCCCATGAAGTCAAATTGACAAATTTTTTATAGAATATTGCAGTGTTTATTATAAATAGTTTTTTTCTGAGCAAATATTTTTATATTGTTGTGCCCTCGTAATTTTGAATCAAAAACAATCTCTTCTCCCCAACTCCCAACGACTTGGCCTACATTATTCTCAATCAAGAAGTCGTTTTACACAGATCGCAATTTCTATTTCATGCCAAATGTAACTTTATACTGGAAGCAAAACAATGCTGAATATAAATACTCAATATATGTCCCTGACAGTCCCAATGTCAATGAGCAAAAGTCAAAGGGATCAGTTTGGATGCAAAGTCCAAATGTGAGGATTTTCATTTCATGCTGGCATTACTCAAACACTTATGATTATGAATGAAGAGATTTCCATTGTTAGGCTACAATGAGCTACAGTTACTCCAATCGCAATTACTGTAGTTCTGTGCTGTATTAAAGAAAAACTAATATTATTATGAATCCTGCAGCGTGCCGGTCTGATTCTGGATAACATCTGTAATAAACACCCGAGACCCCTGAGTGAGAAAGGTGTGTGTGTGTGTCACCTCTATTAAGATGCACTTGCTACAGGAAGTGGTTTTCTCTACTCCTTGCAATATTCACAGCAGCTTTTAAGCACTAACCACAGAGAGTCCATGTTGAGTACACGCCACAAACTGTGAGAGTCACTGCTGCAAATGGCCTACACGTATTAGTGCTTATTGTAAAGTCATCTGTTAGCTTAATCTCATAATAGAGTGGGCGGTATGACCACAGTCTTATATCACATGCAGTATGAGTAATATTAGAATCACAGTAATGATTTATCACAATATGATTAGCTTTTCTCAAAATTCAAGTGAAAATGTGTCTATAAATTAAATAACCATGTGCTAATGACTATTCGTGAGCTTAGAATTATAAGGTTCTATCTCCGTTTGGGTAGTTCTGAGATATTGAGCATCAAAGTTTTTACATCCTGCTGTTTTGTGAGATGGAACCTTTTTATTTTATTAACAACTACAAACAAAAATTTTTTTTTTACAAAAATAACACCACACAGGCATTAATAAACACTAATGGATAAGATTATGTCAAAACTCAATTTCGACCAAAAGTGGAGATAGAACCTTATAATTCTAAGCTCACGTATTATTGAATAGTCCAGTAAATGTTGAGGAATATGTAGCTATGTACAAATTACAGCCAATGTCCTAGTAATATGCATAGTTAATATGAAAATAAAATGAGAATTGTACCCTAAACTTATCGATTTAAAAAAAAAAAAAAAAATGTATTCAGAAAGCATTACCGTTATCAAAATTGACATCCTAAGACTTACAATGTAAAAAAATAATAATTCAAATGATTGGTGTTCATTTTAACTTTCATCCTTGGGCAAAAAATATCAGTTTCCACAAAAATATACAAGTAGCACAACGGTTTTCAAAATCAGCATATTATAATGATTTCTGAAGGATCATGTGACACTGAAGACTGGCGTAATAATGCTGAAAATTCAGCTTAGCACAGGAATTAATTAAATGTCTAAATGTATTCAAATAGAAAATAATAATAATATTAATATTTCACAATAAATAAGCCTTTTTACTGTATTTTTGATCAAATAAATGCAGCCTTGGTGAGCATAAGAGACTTCTTTCAAAACCATTTTTAAAACTCTTATCAATCCCCACACTTATAGCTACAAATATATTGCAAAAATCTCTAATGGTTGCATATCCCACTCAGCCCTCACTTGTAACATGCAAAACATCCCCATGCTTCATGAGTGAGAACTAATCCCATCTGCGGGATGACACCTTAGCGGGCTATGACATGGCGGGACCTACTGTATGTGTGTATTCCTGGGCTTAAAGTACTCGTCCTGCTCCAGCGGTGCGTTTTAAGGCCGCTTCACCCCGCTAAACACGTCAAGCCCACCATCAGCCTAAGATCTCACAATCATGAAATCACTGGAAGTGAAATCACACTTCCATCCAAGAAAGAAGAATAGAGAAGAGAGAAAGACAGAGATATAGCGGGATCTTTGAGCTCCCTCAGCTGAGACCTGTTGCCATGGGATCTGTCAGGATTTTTAAAGGGATAGTTCACCCAAATCTGCAAATTCTGTCATTAATTACTCACCCTGATGTCGCTCCAAACCCGTAAGACTTTCGTTCATCTTCGGAAAACAAATGAAGATCTTTTTAATGAAATCTGAGAGCTTTCTGTTCCTCCATTGACACACTACCACTTTCAAGCCCCAGTAAAGTAGTAAAGACATCATAAAAGAAGTAACACGGGTGCTTTGTTTGCACACACAAAAAAAATGTTTTACCACTTTATAAAAAATATTATTCCATAATTTATGGGTGAATTAACCCTTTAATAGTGGATTGTGAGATATATGATGACCATTAAAAACGACAATAGACCAGGGTTTCGCAAAATTGAAAAAAAAAAACGTAAAATTAAATCATTTTAACATAAAAATAAAAAACACTTACTAAAAAGATGCGTTTATAATAGTTAAAAATATTACTAAATAATACAAAAGTACATACATCATGCTAAAATTATGATCTACTGAAAAATATGACAGAATAGGTGAGAGAAACGGAGTTTTCATTTTTGGGTGAATTATTTTTGAAACTTTTGAAATACATTCAATAAATAAAATAAACAAAAAATAAACAAAATAAACAAAAACAGCCTTGATCTGGTCCCACACCAGTAGGTTGAACATGTGCTTCTGACTGAAGTATAGAAACCTGTCTGGAAACCAGTGGCGTTTTGAAGGACATCTCCTTGACAAGCCATTTTGAGCTGAAGAAAAGGACCTTTGTGGAGTTCAAAGGGGGAGAACTGTGATAATGCCTAATCGATTTGAGCTGACATGCTTTGAAGGCGATCCTCCCTTTGTGTGTGTGTGTGTGTGTGTGTGTGTTGTGTGTGTGTGTGTGTGTGTGTGTGTGTGTGTGTGTGTGTGTGTGTGTGTGTTGGAAAGAGACTGCGCTCGGCCTAAGGCCCTGCCTGCTTTTGTCCCAGCCGTGCAGAGCAGCGAGGCTCTCTTTAGGACCCGTGGCTCTCCTTTGTCCTACATACACACAAGCATGCTCAGTGTAAATGGTGGGTGAGCATGTGTGACACTCAGTCAGGTGAGCAAAACATTTGCTTATATGACAGGAGGATTTGTTTTGTTTAAGCTATCATAACAGTCCTGAGTCCTGACATGACACCCGAATCCAATGGAATGTTCCTACACTACACCATTATAATTGCATTTAAATCAAATGCTTTTTGGACAAGAGCATTGAAAATCATCCTTAAATAGAATAGTTCCCCCCTCAAAAATGGAAACTGTCAACATTTACTCACCCTCATGATGTTCCAAACCTTTACAACTTTCCTTCTTCTATAAAAAACAAATGTCACAATCTGTGAGATTAAAATAAAAGAAGCAATAAAGCATTGAGTTGTTGTGACTCCATATCAAGATATCTGATAAGAATTTGGCTAAATATTTTCTCCCTTTACACTTACATAAGGACATGTTGGCAGGCTTACTGCAGCTGTCTGAAATAGTTCTTACTAAATCCGAGACCGCTTAATGTCACAAGACAGCATTAAACACACACAATAAAACTGTCATGATTTGCTTCTCCATTAGAGCAACAGGTAAAACCTGAAAATCACAGGAAGATGAAAGGTGCCCAGGCGAAAGTTGATTTCAGGCACAGTGAATTTACACCACAATAACTCATAACTATTTATTGCTACTCTGAAATGTCATTAACAGTTACACACATTTAAAGTATCTACAGTCAAGTTAACCTTTTGGGAAAAGTAGTTACTCTACAAAAAACTAAAAAAGTATCTAACAATTTGAGATTTGAGCTTTTCTTTATTTTATTTAATAAAATAAATCAGATTGCGAACCCCACAGCCATGGTTCTGACAGGTAGGACTTGTTCTTCATTGTTTGACATAGCCAGAGGTTCTCGACAGGGACGCCCCCTAAGCCCTTTTCTTTTTGCACTCTCGCTTGAGCCACTGGCACAGACAATACGCAGATAAAGGTATCACCCCAATCACAATATGTGGGACCAGCCATCATTGTATGCAGACGATGTCCTTGATTATTTAGGCAATCCATTGCAGTCCATACCTAACATTTTAAAGGTGCCCTATAATGGTTTTTTTAATTATTTAATAATGTTTTCTGGGTTGCCCTTATAATGTTAGTATGTTTTTTAGATCAAAAATAGTCATAATTTAGAAATAAAAGGCATTTTTTCTAGCCTGATTTTAGTCTCTGATTTGAACACTCTGTTTGAAGGGGCGTGTCTGCTGTGAGAACAGGCCACTGCTGTGATTGGCTGACCTGCTTGCATATGAAATGAGACACGTGAAACTCTCTCGAATACTTTCACTACTGCTGTTAAATACGTTTTAACTATTACAGCTATCGAGATTAACGAATCGTGAGATGTTTTTAAAGTATTTAGATCTATTCCCATCACATAAAATGTTGCTGTGATGAGCATTGAGCAAAAGCAGATGACAGTTTGTTGATCGCGAGACAACGCAGTTTCTCTCTCTCATGCTTTCACTAATGCAAATGATGACATACAGTAAGAGCTTCGTTGTGCAGTGATAAACTCGCGCTGTGTGGATTGTTCTTTGATCGCTTTCTGTATAGTTTATTCACTGAGAATTAGCCTATTTAACGTTAGTTATGTAGCAGCTATGCTCGTTACTTGGAGTTTGCTATTACTGTACTAGGATCTTGCGCTGGGTCTAACACAGTGTAAATTATCGTTAATAAAATCACTACTTACCGGTTGCGGGAATATAGTTGGAATTACCCCCTTCTTCAGTTTGAGACGCTGGGAGAAGCTTGATATTGTCCAAGGTTCTAAAATAAGTCCGTGGTGAAATGGGCAGAGCAAACTAACAACTTCGAATTAAACTGTTGCGGTATCCGATTATATATAAACATCAACCACGCCTGTTGACATTTCTTTTCTGTGGGAAGGATATGAAAAGTCCTCACATCCCCTGCACAGCCTGGAACATAGCATTTATTTCCATGATCTGCCTTTTTCTCTCTGATCCTCGCTTGCTCTGATGACTCGGCTGTGCAGTGCTTGTCATTGAGGGCTGGGCTATGCAAATCTTTGGAGGCGTGATCCCCGACTGTTGCGTCACTGTCGGTATTATGTGGAGATTCGCCTGTTTTTCAGGGGTGTTTTTTAAAAACGAGATTTAAATAAGAAGGAGAAAACAATGGTGTTTGAAACTCACTGTATGTCATGTCCATGAACTGAACTCTTGTTATTTAACTATGCCAACATAAATTCAATTTCACATTATAGGGCACCTTTAACTATCTTTGGCAGCTTTGGCGAGATTTCCAGATATAGAATAAACTGGACAAAGTCGGCACTTCTTTCACTGAATGATGCAATGAGAAACACAGCACTACTCTCAGGTATACCAGTGGTTAAACAATTTAAGTATTTGGGCATTATGATTGGTGTTTTATTGCAGTATATAATTAAGACCAACTATGAGAGCATCCTGTCTAAAATTTCATGTAACTTGGATAATTGGTCATCACTTCCAAATTCTCTTAGATCACGCATCTCGATTATCGAAATGAATGTACTCCCACAAAATAACTTTGTGAATTCCATGCTGCCCTTGCCTCCCCCTTCTCGGTTTTGGGATGGACTACAGAGCATAATTACCTTAAACTTTCTACGATGTAACGAGATAGATTCACTGGTGGATTTTCACTTCCCAATTTTAAGCTATATCACTGGGCTTTTACACTACGTCCCCTGCTTAGCTGGTATTATGATAAAAATGATGTTTCTTGGCGTTCCCTGGAGGGTAAATCTGGTTCTTCCTCTGAAGTTAGTTGAATTTTTATTTGCCAATATCCCTCTAAAAAAAAGTGTACACTCCATTTCTGTCCTTTAGTGTCACACGTTTTGTCGTTCTGGAGAGCAGCAGAAAAAGTTTGTGATATTCGTTCTAATTGGAATCCCTACTCTCCTATCTTTAATAATGATGGTTTGCTAATTGGTAAGCACCCAATAAAGATTGGCCAGTGTCAACTGTGGTATGACAAAGGGATTCACTCCTTGTGTGATTTAATGAGTGATAATGGCCTTTATTTCTTTGAAGAACTTTCCATTCAATTTAACCTGCAGAGCTCCACCTCTTTAAAGACGTGGAGCCTGTGGGCCTATGGGGTCCCTTGGATGGCTCCTCTTAAAGACCACCCTTTACTCAAAGTATTACGTGAGACCGAGGGAACAAGAGGATTAGTTTCTAAAAATAAAAAAAAATAAAAAAAATTCTGGCAAAAATGTATCCTCCTTTGACAATAGACTCTTCCTGGCGGGCAGATATTATGGACCTTTCCGCCAGTTTTGATAGGGACAGTGTTTGGATAATGGTAATGCATGCTTCAAGAAATCCGGATCATCAACAAATCCATTTAAATTTTATTCATAGGACTTATATGACTCCACGTAAACTCTATAGTATGCAGCTTAAACCTGATCCTAATTGAACACTGTGCCATACAGGGGAAAATTGGTATTTTTCAATCACATGATTTGGGAATGCCCTGGGGTTGCTAACTTTTGGAATATGGTTAAAGAAAATTTCTCCACTATATTAAATGTTCCGGTCCCTTTGTCTCCATCTGTTTTTATTTTAGATGATCTTTCTGATATCCAACTTAACAAAATTCAGAAACAAGTGTTTTTAGCTGGTTTGACAGCTTCCAAGAAAATAGTAGCAACGAGATGGAAACCTCCACATTCTCTTAATAAGCAGAATTGGGTTCTCACATTTATAGCTGTGGTGTATCTCGAATTGTCCACTGCGCGCATTCATGCCATGGTGCAAGAAAGGACACCATTAGACTCTGGGCCCAAACTGTGGAGAAACTCAAGGGTCTACTGATTTGTATTTAGAAGATGATTTTTTTAAAGTAGCTCTTTAAGGCAAAGCTACACGTTACTACACTAGTAGTTCTTCCCAAATCTGCTCATTATTCATCAGCTTTCATTTAAAAAAACAAGCCAAAGGAAAATGAACAGTACAGCTCTGAAGAATGAAGAAATCAATGAGCTTTATTGAGCATTTAAGTCTACACTCAAGATAATTGTGAAATCAGTTGAATAGGAGCTAATTTCATGTCACCACAATGCAAATAACCCAGCAGCGAGCGGCAGGAATCATAATATGCGGCCCCAGAGAGCCCAAGCGTCATGGGGGCTATAGTGCAGCAGTAATGGCCTAACAAGGTTACGTCTCCATAGGAGACACAGCAAATGGGGGGTTGTTTTGAGAGCAAACAACACAGAGGGGCTGACACCCAATATTAAACAGTGTGTTCAAGTATCGGTGGTGTTATAAATAATTAATAAATGACTTTAACGAGCCTGAACGGGAATGATTCTTCCTTTTTTAGCCTTTTAATGATCTTCAGCCATTAAATAGAGATCTATGATTTCTGGGATGTGGAAAATGTGGACGGAGTCACGGATTCCAGGCATAAAAATGGAATTTACTGTATAATGCGGAATGTCACAGAATTTGGCAAATTTTGGATGAATAAATCAGAGGTTGGACTGTACACTTAAAGGGTTAGTTCAATTGTTAGATCAATAACTCACCCTCATGTCATTCCAGACTTTTTTGTTCATCTTTGGAACACAAATGAAGATATTTTGAAATGAAAACAGAGACTTCTGTCCCTCTAGTCACCCAAGACTCTCATGCTTTAAAACGTTCATAAACGATTGTAAAATTAATCTATATTAATCTTTTGAAGAGACAATATTAGCCTTAATTTAGGCTTAAACATTCAAATTTGGTAATAGGAAGCTCAAGTATGCTTGCTTGATGCCAGAGTTCTGCACAGGTACCCGATGGGTAAACCGCTAAAATATGATGTAACGGGTGGAATAATATTTGGTCATTTGCGGTGCGGGTCGGGAATCAATAGGCATGGGCGGACTGCTGGTCCAAAAGCAAAGACTATTTCGACTCAATTCGGTACCCACTGATAGACAGCTACTTTCAAATGGTCCCGTGTTTATTTGTTCACACTCTGTAGTCAAAAGAACGTCAAGGTTTCCAATTACAACACGATTTGCAGCATTGAGCACAGCAGCGTTTGTGCGCTGCAACTGAAGTGATTGACAGCTTCAGTCAAATAACCAATTCGCAAATTAAGGGGAATAAAAGTTTTATTTGTCATGCTGCTAAGAGGACCAACGGCCATGTACAGTATACACTGCAGAGTTTCAGGAGAGACCGAGTGAATGCAGAGTGAATTTGCTGAAATATCCCTGATATTATGACAGTAAAGGCTCATTCTTGGAGCTCTCCATAAATTAAAAGTACGTTTATCCAAGCGTCTGCATAGCCTATGCATGGTATGATTTGCATAATAATGCACATTTGTTCAAAATAGCCTGTATGGGCAGATTATTCACATGATGTAGGCAAAAGTTTTGTATTGTTTACACAACATTTGCATATTCTCATACTTTTTTTATTAATGATTACCATGTTGGGCAGCGTGTCTATTTTTTTAAATGCATCAACTCAAAATGCATAATGTTGGTTAGATTGCTTGTGTAAAGCCTGTTTTATGCTTCGAATCAACGGCGTACCCCCGCAGACCCCTCTGCGTCGCCGCAAACCTCTCTCCGACCCCTCCGCCGTAGCTCGACGTGCACCTCCAAAAAATTTTAACTACGCATTGAGGCGACGCAAACCGCAAGGGCTGTGATTGGTGAAATGCACCGCCATGCAACGCAACCTGACGCAGAACCATAAAACGGCCACGACGCCGTAGGAGAAATTATAAATAATTTGTTGTACCTGATGTAGATGATTTAATGCAAGTGCAGATCAGGACAGGTCGCGGTCTTTATGTCAGACGGGTCGGGTTGGGCACAGAATTAAATCAGTGCTGCTTTCGGAGAACAGGTTGGGTATTCTGTTAAGTACTGTGGATGCGGGTTTACCACACAAGACCCAACAACCAATGAGGTTCATTATCACGTGTTTCTCCAGCATTTTTGAGCTTCCACAAGAACCAATGAAGTTTGCTGTTGCGTGTCAAATATGGAAGGTTGAGCTTCCGTTTATGTTCGTTGATCACTGTTTATGGGTGAGTAAATGACAGAATTTTTATATTTGGCAAACTATCCCTTTAATCAAATCATGGTACAGACTAGTGTTTATGAATATTATTAAAGTGCAAAAGACTGCTATTTAAATATGAAGTCTGCATGTGTGAATTAACGCCACGGTTTTCGTCTACCACACATATTCAAGCACATGACAATCGTGACGTTTCAGCATCTGCTATATCACTATATGAGGCCACTCCACATGAACATGATGAACTTGAACATGATCTCCAGAGCTGGATTCAAGAAAAATTCGAATGTATAAACAGAATTTGGGAAAAAATAAAACTGATTTCATAGGGGCGGGGCCCCACTCATACAGGCCCACAAAGCCATACAGATAATATAACACGCCTTTACACATCCCGCCAATCTGTGAAACACAGAATGTGTGAACACAGCCCCACTAAGAGATGTATAGGGCAGGACAGTTGATGTAATGGCGCCAGAGAAAAAGCTGTGTGTGTGTGTGTGTGTAAGAAAAGATTCTGGTTATCACAGTCACAGTGTGAGGTGCAATGGGGTGGTTATCTAAAGACCAGGCCAAACGGCCGAGCCACGACATGACTCTCCTGTCTTATCAGCAGTGGGTGATGGAGCGATGGCCCTCGGCGGCGTGGGGGAGGGGGAGGATCATGCACTATTAACAGGCAGGGCGGACACAAGAATCCAACAGACATGTACTGCTTATGTACACGTATATGCTTTGGACATCCAAATGTTAGAATAGTGCTACATTTGCATTTCCAGAGAGAAAAAATAAGACAGTTCTGGACAGGGATGTGTAAACTACATATTTTAAAAATCAGCTATTCAGTGGGTTGTGTGAATGAATAGCAATTGGATAAGGAAACGGAAACCCTGTGCAATTAGCCTGGTTTCAGGATCAACTGACACAAATCTGAAAATGCATTCCAGGGTTAATATTGATGCTAGACAAGAAGGGGCTCCAAACTCATTTAAATTTGGCTTCTTTAGCCTTAAGAAAATGTTTTATTTTCCATTACAATGCACGAGGACATTTCTTTTAGCCACCAAATTATACGACGGGACTTTTTTTTTATTATTGACACAGCAATCAGACACAGTAGCTCAAAACTGATTGTGATGATTCTCATTTGTAAGTCAATTTGCATAAGTGTATCTGTTAAATGAATAAATGCAAATGTAAAAAAAATAAAAAAAACACAACCCTTGAGATGTGAAGCAATGGCCATCTAAATATGAGTGGCTTTAGCAGGGTTGAATTTAAAAAGATGCAATTTTTCCTAGAAGAATTTTGTCCAGCATGTTAACTTAATTAAACCTAAAAATACCAAAACAAAACAAAAAAAACAGAGAAAAAAAACCTAAAGAAATATAACAAGAAATTAACTAGTTCTAGAAGTAAAGCATGTTTGGATTAAGTCACATTTAAAATCATTAAAAACACACACGATTGCATAGAAGTTACATTCGTATTAATGGAATTATTAACATATTATAATTCCACATTCTTTGACAGATGAATATCTCTTTCCAGTCTTTTTTTGAATGCTAATACTGCAGCCTATTTGTTTTTGTATAAAATCTTGATAATGTAGAGACTAAAAAGGAAAAATTCACAATATAGAAATTTCCAAGACATGCATAAGTCTGGAAAGCATTTTTTATACTCCCATGACTATGGAAACTCTGTGCACAGTAAATAAAAACACTCATCTAATCTTTTTTAAGATATTGCCTCAATTCTAGGAAATTAGATGACAAGCGCATGGTTTCATGATGACCGATTTCTTGGTGCGTGATATTCCGTCCCTACTTTTACTGCAAGACAATTAAGTACAATACCCGCCCGCAAACCAAGGCTTCAAGGACTCTGATAAGTGATCATCACAGTGAGGGCAGAATGTTCCAAAAAAAAAATAACAGCTTCAACAAAGCGCAGTCAAAGCACTAACACCGATCTGCAGAAATAAACATGCCAGCTTCAGAGACAGGGGCAAGGGATATCGCTGACTATTGATAGACGCGGCTCAGACCATTTTGCCTTTGTGAGCGCTGACACAATAGAAGCAATGTCTGCAGTTCTAGTCAAAGGAAATGACTGCCCTACCATTCCCTTTATCAAGCAGAAAAGCAACAAACAAGTACAAAAAAAATTGAATTCTTCAACATTCTAGACACTTATTTTAATAACACACTAAGACATGTTGAGAAAGCTATATATTGTCAGAGCTCTGAGTCTGGACTATCAAATTGCCTAAAGAAAATCTGCAGACCTTTTCTGCAATGATTTTAGGGGAAAATATGGAGAGTTCTGTGGATACAGGATTTAAATATGGTAAACGGACCAGAAAGTTATACGCTCTTATTGGTAGTAGAAAGTATTGTAAATTAGCCAAAGTATGTAAAATAAACACAAATGAGTATTTATTTTGGTCACAATTTGATTAAAGATTTCAAAGAGGCTAATTTTTATTGAAATAATGTCCACCCATGATTCATTCACAATAAGACCAGAACCGTGCGTTACGTAAATCAGAAATCGGATACATTTTCGTGTTGACTACCACCTCCTTGAGCTGTTTTTCGTGTGAAAGACGGGTGTCTTGTGACGGCTGTGAGGCTGTCCGCAGGACATTCTCTGACACAACACCAATAATAAAAAAAAAAAGCCCCACAGTGAATCTGACAGCTGGACCAGAGCCAGGGCATGATAAACGCTGTCACTGTCACAAGCCTGTAATAAATGTGAGCTTCACCGAGGGAAAGAGGAAAAAAGAGAGATACGGAGAGAGAGAGAGACAGAGAGTGGGTTAAGGAAGACCCCCTGAGAAAACGAGGCGTTGCTGAAGGGCTACCTTTCAATTTAGACAAAGGGTTGCTGAGCATTGAATACATTTGCAGGATTTTTCAGTGTACAAACTGCCCGCGGAGAGTCTGACCCGTGTGCAATAGCGCTGAGAGCACCATCAGCACAGGCTACGGGAGAACCCGGGCCATAATTGGCGACGTGATTGCTTTCTGTGATTCATGAGTATGCATCAGATCTCAATTACACAATCTTGCCAAGAGTCCTCTTTAAATATTTACTCAGAGCGTCTCAGCACGCAGGCTTGCAGCGTGCGCCGCTTCAATCCATTGTCCTTGCACTTCTTTATTCAGGCATAATGAAGGGGAGTTATAATGCAGCAGTCTGCAATAATAACCACGATGATGGTATGTTATGCCGTACAGGCTGCAAAGTTCCTGAACCTTACATTTGTAATGAGTCTCTTCATTAGTCTAAACACCGTAACTGTGGAGCTCAATTCACTAAAACTGTGTTCTTGTGTTGCAGTAAGGGCAGATATAAAAATAAAATTGCTTTCTGTTTTAATCTAAGGTCTAGTTTTTCGGTCCATAAATTTTATATTATTGTTCCAATATTTGCAGAGCAGGACAAAAAAGACAGTGTGTGAAATCTACAGCAGTGGCCTGAATTACAAATCAATAAAGAAAACAAGCCGAACACTTCCAGGTCAATAGATGAATCCACAGTGGAACAATTGTGTTTAAAAAAACAACCTTATTAGTTATGGCAGAAGTCAGTACAAGTATTTTTACATCACGGTAAAAGCATAATTAAAGATAACTTGAAATATATTTGAAATGAATGGTTAATTATAAACCAATTCATTCAATATTATTTAATAAGGCCTATTTTTGGATAATCTAGATAATTAAATATTATACAAATACAAGGTACTCCATCTCATATAATAATTTTTATTTGGAACTTAATAGATGCAAACCAAAAGATTATTCATAAATGAAATAATCAATGAAATGTCAATGAAACTCGCTCACGCTGTTTGCGAGCAAGCGCATCTTTATGGTATTTACGCTTCAGATTGGTCTCTGAGATAGGCAAATTGTAGGGATGCACCGATACCACTTTTTTGGAAAACGAGTACGAGTACTTGCATTTCAGTACTCTCCGATACCGATACCGAGTACTTAATAAAAAAAACATGTCATTATATTAGTCATATAATTTAACAAAAAAACAAGGGACTAGTTTGGAATTAAGAACATTTATTTAAAATGAAAAGCATGCAACATATTACAGAATAAATAATTATAAAAAAAAAAACTAATTAAACAGTGACAGTGCAACTCAAGTATTTTTTTCAGTTTGTTGTAAACTCTGCCGCTTTGGACAACACAAGGGGCATTAATAAACATCGTTGCTATTTAGTGCACAATATTTTAATAAACTAACAACATCCACCAACATAGAACTGTGGCAGTCAGTGCAACTGAGGTAGGTATTAACATCAAGTCTAATGGTGTGTTCACACCGAACGCGAATATAGCGTCTAGTTAGACGCTTGAACATTCGCTCGAGTTCAAATTTTTCAACTTGCGCGGAAGACATTCGCGGCAAACGCGTCGAGACACCCCTCGCTGCAGCCTGTAGCACGATGACGTAGCTGGATGGTCCAATACGTAGTGGATGGAGGTGTGTTTTGGTGACGTCATTGACGCATGCGCAGTACCGATCTCTGGGTTATAATTCGCTGGTCTGAGGTGGTGACATGTATGTAAAGGTAATTGCGACTTTTTATCTCACTATTCTGACTTTTTATCTCAGAATTGATATAAAGTCGGTTATTAGGTCACATTTGCGTTATATAAAGTTGCAATATTGTACTGAGATGATGTTCTAACCTGTTTAGTAGTAGCCTAGTACTGTTAAATAGGCTAGTTATATGTAATTATTGACGAATAAGTAATTATTTACATAAATGGGATGCTTAAGTTATCCGAGTTTCACTCTAGGTTACATGCTAAATAGTTAATTTTACATTATTTTCAACATCACAAAACATAAATTTGATAGATTAATAGCATGTCCTCACCGCAATTATTATTATTTTTTTTTTAATGCGTGTATATAGGACATTTTAAAATAAAGCCATTTTATTTTATTCAGGTCATATTTGCTGTTGAGTGGAATTAAGCAAAAATTTGTCAAGTAGCCTAATTGTCTCTGTAATTTTAAAGGTACAATACAATAAGGTCTGTAAGCATTTAAAAATAAGTACACATTCAAGGGAAAATGCAAAAATAATAACAGCATCAAGAAAATAAATCTTGTCAGATGTCCAAAAAAAAAAAAAAAAAAAGTGCTTAATGATATTTTGCCTGGTAAGAGTTCCTTCTTTAATGGCTATATTTTCCACAGTGATCTGTAGCCTACATATAGGTTCCTCTTAATTTGCTGTTCAGTGTCTGCAAGACATGTCTATGGAAGCTTGTTTTCGCCACAGAGTGAGAAATAAAAAAGGTAATTGCGACTTTTTATCTCACTATTCTGACTTTTTATCTCAGAATTGATATAAAGTCGCAATTGCAGGTTATAAAGTCAGAATTGCGTGATATAAAGTCGCAATTGTTTGTTATTAGGTCAGATTTGCGTGATATAAAGTCGCAATTGCGCGTTAAATCAGAATTATGAGATATAAACTCACAATTGCGAGAAATATAGGCTACTGTGAAATTCTGACTTTTTTTCTCAGAATTGCATTATTATGGCCTATATCTCGCAATTCTGACTTTAAAATACGCAATTGGGAAATATAAAGTCCGAATTGCATGGTATAAAGTCGCAATTGCGTTTTATAAAGTCAGAATTGTGAGATATTATGAGGTTTAAAAAAGGTAATTTTTCCATTAGAATTTGACTTTATAACTCGCAATTAGAGAAAAGATGTCAGAATTGGGAGATATAAACTCGCAATTATGTGTTATAAATTCAGAATTGGAGAAAAAAAGACAGAATTCTGACTTTATTTCACCCAATTCTGACTTTATAACACGCAATTGCAACTTTATTTCACGCAATTCTGACTTTATATCTCACAATTCTGAGAAATAAAGTCAGTATGCGAGATGTAAACTCGCAGTTGTGAGAAAAATGTAAATAATTTAATAACAAATTATCATTTCGACGGAATTAAGTGAATCAATCAAAACTAACTTTAGCTGGAAAATAACATTATTCAAGAACCGCTATAAAGCCAAAACAGTCCCTGTTACCTTAAAATGTTTGTCTCTGTAAAGCTGCTTTGAAACAATCTACATAGCCTAGTTAAAATCGCTATATAAATGAAGATGACTTGACTTGACTATAGTGCGCATACGTCTATGACCAAAACACACCTCCATCCACTACGTATTGGACCATCCAGCTACGTCATCGTGCTACAGGCTGCAGCGAGGACCTCTTGAACGCGTCGCCCAATTCGCGTCATTCGCAACGCCTGGCGCGAATGATGCGTCTATTCGCGTCTTTGCATTGATTTTGTATGTAATCTACTCGCGCAAATAATTACATTCACGTTCGGTGTGAACACACCATAAGACGACTCACTTAATGGACCCTATTTAAATGCGCTACCCTTTGAGCCTCCTCTGGAGCACAATCGCTGAGCACAATTTGCAGTCTGCCTTTGTTTTGTCGTCTTCATTCACTTTGAAATAGTTCCACACGGCTGACATGTCTCTCGCCTCGCCTTCTCCCCGCTCTGAGCTGCAGCCGGGGCCTGGGGGCGGGCACTCTCGGCGCCTGTGATTAACCCCTTACACGCCGCTCAAACATAAACATTTCTCAGAACGTGGTATCGGTCCCCGGTATCGGGGGACTTTTAACGAGTACGAGTACTTTAGAAAATGTGGTATCGAGGCCGATACCAGATACCGGTATCGGTATCGGTGCATCCCTAGCAAATTGAGAAGTCCCTGATCGAGTCATTAGAAGCGATTAATCGAAGGATAGCGATCGGTAGCTGATCAATCAGAGCACCCTAGCCAACATTCCTGCCCGAATACCTGGTTCACACACTGGTGAGACTGTACACCAATGATGCAGAGCGTTTGAGTAAATCAATGTTGAGATTAAATTAAAACAGCAAATGATAAACATTAAACCCATAACATAGCACACTCCTTATTAAGTAACAAGAACAAAAAGAAACCCAGAAATCGTGGTGCGGATTGTCTACAGCCGGCGTTTCAAACTGTTGCATCAGCACTGTGGTTAAACACCTTCATCCAGGCCTGGTGACATGTTCAACAAGTCCAATACTGTGTCACTGCAGCCACAGGTCACGTAAACAACTTCTAGACGGAATAAAAAAAACACCACAACAGAGGCATGAAAGCTCAATTCTCAACTGAGTGAGCTTTTATAATGAGGGCCAATATGGTAAATCATTACTCAGAGGAATTCTATCAAAGAAAAAAAATATCCACGTATAATGCTTTAAGCAGCACAAACACAGGGCTGGTCGATACACGATATTTACTGTACATGCAATACTAATTTGTTGGCAATGTATAAGTCAACTAACATTGTGATTATTGTATTGTGTTTTTATATTTGCCCACTCAGTTTCCAAAAAAACACATCAGTAAGCTATATTCACAGCTGCTTCTTACTATAGCAAGTTTTAGAGAATTAAAACATTGTAATATTGTCTCTGATTTAAACCTCAGCTGCAAAAATGCAGAGTGCAATAAAATCGATCGTGATCAATAAATCGGTTCCGTGATTCAACTTGAGTCGTCATACTAGTTCACAGTACTACAAAAAATAAAATAAGATAAAAAGTAAATCAACCTTCTACAGGATATGCTATATAATTGATACTTAGGTTTGAAAAATATTAAGATATTTTCATAGCTATATAGCCTAATCCAAACACACACACACACTTCAGGGATAAACACGGCTGAACAGATGTACTGTAACGCAGCAAGCAAGCTCATATGAAAGCTGCTTACTTCCTCAAACATACACACACTGGTTATTAAGAGCCTTAGGGGAATTATTTACAACTCATACATGTTATATTCTCATAAATGTGACAATTCAAACAGTAAACCACTGCTGAAGTTACAGAGCGGTCGTTGAGTATATAAACAAATGCACTTTCATCTGCAAGTAGCTTCAATAGGACTATGGCGCAAAGATCCTTTTTGCACTTCTTCCTCTTTCTGCCTGTTCAGCATGGATGCAAGGCTTCAATAGCACTCATCATTCATCTTTAGAGGCGATTTGAGTTTTACTGTTTATTTTTATGAAGACATACAAATCCGTGCTGGGAAGCAGTCGGTCTGCCGCTCCACGGCATGAATTTTAATAGATTGCTTAAAAACTCAGAGCGCTCTCCACATCACTGTTAAAAATCTGCTTCTTAAGAAGAATCTAGTTGTAAATTACAGTGACAGGGCAAGAAGCTGGACAGAAACTGGAAGGAAAATGCAGAAAGTCAGGCAACACCTGAAGCGTTTGAATTTGTGAATCACCATAACCATTTTCCCCTTTAGTCATGCTGGAACACATCATTTCAAACATGTTAGCGTAACTCTGCCTGCCTAAACACTTATTCCAACAGCAGCGTGAAACCAGTGACAAAAGTGCAGTTTACCCTATCAATCTCTGATGGAGAGCTGACAGAAAAACCAGAGCACTGCCTGATTAAAAGAATATCTCACTCAAAAAAAATTCTCTCGAGACGGCTGTATGTGCACATGAGTCTAGCGGTTTTTGAACGTCAATTTGGCTATAATAAATAGGGGTGGAAATCTTTAGGCACCTTACGGTCCAATTATGTTCTTCTTACCAACTCAGTCTGAATATCAAATTTATTTGTGCAAAATTACTCAAGTAATTGTTGATTATTAATGACGACAGATAGTCTAATAGGATGAATTCGCACCAAGGCACATATCTATTTTAGCATCAGAAGTTTTGCCCTGTAACTGACTGTTTACAATAAATTCTCATCATGCATTTTAAGATGCAAGTGTGTTTAAAGCTACACTGTAACTTTTTTTAGTTTATTCTTAGCTAAAAACACTTAGTTCTTTCAAAAATATATGTGCTCAGTAATGTATATTTACTTCGTTCAAGTAATAAAGTATTCTCGTGAGTGTATAATATGTCATTGAAAATACATATGGGTAAGGGGTTTTAATGTCGGTCGCCATGTTGCCCCTCCATCTTGAAAGTACATTAGCCAAAGAGGGACATACCCCTTTAATTCAAGCTTCGCCTTTCGCGTTTTAACACGCGTGGGTTAGCACTCGAACTGCCTAACACTCGAACTGGAAGCCATGTTAATCTTGGACTACATTGGCCACCGTAGGAGTTAAAACAAAATCGGAATTGAGAGGAACAGAAACTAATATTCACTGGATGGTCATATACCTTTTAACCGCTAGATGGGGGTAAAAATCACACAGTGTAGCTTTAAAGTGTCCCATTATGCTTTTTTGGATTTTCCCTTTAATGTAGTGTGTAATAGAGCAATTTGTGAATGTAAAAGGTCCGCAACATTTTAAAACATCAACGTGCACGACAAAGGAAGTTGGAAAACCTTGTCAGGTACTGTCTCCCAAAAGAAAGAACTGATTCTGAACTGTCTTACAGCCTGCACAAGGCTGTAGGTTTGTAACAAATTTACATAATTCCAGTCTATGGTCTTCATTGGCTGCCTGTGAACAATGTCTACTTTGACTCGCCCTCAAACACTAGTTGTAGCCGAGGTCGGGTAGAGTTTGTTTCGTGTTATCAACGTGTTAAGAACACACCGTTTTCTGCACTGCGAAAGCAATCCACTTTGCATGCACTTCCAAAGGATGAGGACTCTGTCTCAAATTGATACGGTAAAACCGACGACATCGTCATTGTTCGTATCACTGTGCATCAAGTGCTAAGGAAGATCCAGAGCTGAAATTCAGATATGGTAATGGACGTTTAATTACAAACATGCGCTGCAAGTGGTAGACCAGTAGCAACAGACTGGGAAATCTAACCAATCAGAGCAGAGTAGGCTTTCGGAAAGGAGGAAAATAGATGATGCTGCAATGTATATTATTAGAAAAGAAAAACTTTTTTTACCCTTGGATGCATGTAGGGGACCTCCAAAACTAAAATAAGAACTTTCAAAATAGCATTGCATGGGCACTTTACTCACTTACATGAAGCCGAGCACAGCTGCATGCCGTGAGCAAGCATCCTTCAGACATCTATCAATTTGGGGTGTAACGGTACGTGTATTCGTATTGAACCGTTTCGGTTCGAGGCTTCCGGTTCGGTACGCATACAAACCGAACGGTTATTTGGACCATTTTTCCTGCCGACAAAATCCGCGTTGGCGCGAGCGCGACCACCACAACGTTGCGCAACATCACATGGCAAACGTAATGAAAGCGAAACGAAATGCGCTACTCATTATATTGTGCATTACGGACCGTTTATCAGTTCGGACCAGCAACCTAGATCTGTGCAGCGTGAGCTCTATGAGCGCGAGCCGATCTCGATCAAGCAACACTGTTACTACACAGCGCTAAGAGATCCAGTAAATAAAGCATTTGAATTCGCCACTGAAGTAATAACATCGCTGCGAGATCTAGAGAAGCATTCACATGTCTCTGTTATTAGTCGTAGATCTCTATTAGATCAAACAGACGCTGACGTGGAAACCAGGAGAAACATTGTGCCGTGAATGAACTAGTAATTAGGCTTTAAGTCCACAGATCAGCAACATTCACCATAGTAACACTAATTGTAACCAGTTTGGCTGGAATAGTGAAATGCTTTCAAGTACTTCACACATCTTTTTCCAGCACTTCAAAACTCAAATATTATATAAATATTATATAAATAAATATTTATTTAAATGTCATTTTTAATGTTATGACCAAAACATTATTTATTCATCCTTCAAAAATTACCCCCATTTAAACCTGAGTTTCAAGATGTAGGAAAACTCACACTTATATAAAAAATATTTTTTCTTTTAATAAATAGAAAATTTCTCTGGCATTTCTTTCTTTTTGCTGTATCGAAAACGTACCGAACCGTGACTTTAAAACCGAGGTACGTACCGAACCGTGATTTTTGTGTACCGTTACACCCCTACTATCAATATAAGTGAGTTTCGCATATCGAATATTTCAAACGGCATAAATCATGCCTTCAAAGAGCATTTAGAAGAGAAGACAATTCAAATATCAGCTGGTGAAACTGCACATTGTCAAGCAAAGAGCACAGCGCATATCCTGTGCAAATCTGAAGTTTCATAATCATTGAAGATAGAATCAAACGCAATGGAGAATCTTTCCACCCCCAATAATAAATGCGTAATTTCCTGAAGTTCAAATACAGTGCATGAGTCATATGGACCACTTCATAATGTTTTTTTTTGTGTGTTTTTAATCATTTATGGCACTTGACAGCATCCGGTCACTGTAAGCATCACAGTATGGAAAGAGCTATAAAATAAAAATAATAAAATTAAAATAAAATGCATAAAAAATGTTTTGTTTTGCCCAGAACAAATAACAGCATAAGCACAGGTTTGGAATGACACGAGGGTGAGCAACTGATAGTTTTTATTCCATTCAAGTAATGAAGCCCAGACCTACCGTAAGAAATAAACCCAGAGCCATATGAAAGCCTAGACTGATATTTGATATGTTCAGTATCCAGAGAAACTATGTGATGTGGCACATTACCAACAAATCAGTATAATATGTCAGCCTCCAGGTAAACTGTGCTCAAGGGAAATGCTGTTTGAGAAAAGAGCCAGTGAGGGAGCTAATGATGAACGTTACTGGATAAACATCTCGGTGTGCTGAACTGTGTGGCTGCACAGATCCGACCATGAAAAGCCACCAAATCCCTGCATTGTCAATTACCATTATCAGCATCTCTGGCTCACGGCTCCAAGCTGCTGAACTGATCTCACGGCTGGTAGAGCGCACGCTGTGTTGTGCCCTCTCAGAAAAAGCATGGCATTTCGTTTCCCAACATTTGCACTTAGGAACAGTTTACCCAAAAATGGAAATTATGTATCCTTTTACTATACCTCAAGTAGTTTCAAACCCATAGGACTTTCTTTCTTCAATGAAACATAAAAGGGGAAACAATTCTGATCCTGGCTGCAATTACAAATAACTCTACTTTGTTAAACATCAAATCTGGATTTGGTTTATAGATCAATTAAAGAATGATAGTGTCAAAATGTAATGAATCTCATGCATAAATATATAAATATAAATAAATATAATAATATAAATATAAATAAATAAATAACTAAATAACCTGCATAAACTGTGCTGAATGGCAGCACACTGTCATCTGAGTCAGGAACTGAAATTTGTAAAAAGATTATCACATCACGGTACATTTTTTAACCCTAGAGAGCAGTATCAGTAGTGCATGACTTGTCAAGAGAGCTGAGACCAGTTGCTGGAAGTGTTTTTGACATGACGTTGGATCAAATGAATGTGCTGTATTCAATGCCTGTTTTTGGACATTGGACTTGCACTCAGCTTTATCTGATGTTGGGTAACTGAGACACTCTAGCACTCTCATTGACTGCTAAATTAACAGAAAGCCACAAGGCTAAATGCATTTGTTGCACAGCAGGTATAAGATTGTTTGGATGGTTCAGATTCCACCCAAACTCTACATTTACAGCTTCACTGTACAACATAAAACTTGTCAACCAATGGGGATTTTTCAATACCACAAATTGTGGGCAATATGCTGTTCAAAAGTTTGGGGTCGGTAAGATATGTTTAATGTTTTTGAAAGAAGTTTGAAAGTATTATGCTCACCAAGGCTTAATCCATTTTAAAATGTATGTATTAAATGTATATCAATAAAATGTATTCCTGTGATGATAAAGCTGAATTTTCAGCATCATGTCTCCAGTCTACAGTGTCACATGATCCTTCATATATCATTCTAATATGCTGTTTTTATGCTCTGGAAACATTTCTTGATTTTTCAGGATTCATTGATGAATAGAAAGTGTAAAAGACCATTATTTGTATGAAATCATGAAGACATTTCATACAAAAAGTACAAAAGACTTCTGTCCATTTTGATCAATACCTAATGTAGACATGCATTTAAAAGTCAAGTATGCTATTTCCATGCCATCACTAAACTGAACTGCAAACTGCCAAATGTGCAGTTTACAACCAATACTGATAATCTCAAAATGATCAGTATATCAGTCTATCACTAAATTATGATCTCAATAAATGCAATCTCATACTATCAAACCACCTCAGATATAGCCAATACATGACACAATACACAATCAAATCTTGTTTAAGGGGCATAAATCAATTAGCATAAATCTCTGCCAATATTACAGAAAGCCAAAACACATATGCATTATGGACTTTTAAAATTATAACCAACCAGAGGAGACTCGTCCAATAAAAGCCCGATGAATGAAAGCACTTTTTTAAAAAAGACACAATCGGAAAATGTCCATCCTTCAAAGAAAAGAAGGGGGGGGGAAACATGAGCAACAGAGCAGATTTTAAAAGCTCCCTCGTCTTGTTCTGGCATCTCTAGGTCAGCTCATTAAAACAGATGGGGGTTCAGCAGTAAGTTCAGCATGAGGATGTGAAATCAAAGCCATATGCTTCAGAGCAGCATCTGCCATATTATTACAAACACAACAGCACCAAGACCACAGGAACATCAGTAACAATAATGCTTGAAAAAAAAAGAAAAAAAAGCTCTATCCTTCCTAAACCTTTGAAGCCAAGGAGCAAAATGCCACATCCGTCCTGAGAGAATCCATCAGTTAAAAAGACGTCTAAAAACTCCAACAGTCAGTGCTGAAAGTCAATTCTTTCCTACAGCGATTTATAAAGAAATAAAATGACAGCATGCGTTAAATAACATACCTGCAGTTGGGTGGAGGATCCAGAGTGATTTCTGCAAGCTCTTTCTGGATTCTGCGAGAGAGAAGCGAGGGAGAGAAAAGAGAAAGGGAGAGATGGTGAGAAAGCTGTGAGAATTGCAAGCAGCCGGGGAATTACACTGCCCTCTACCTCTGCTGCGTTTACTGCACGGCTGGCTCTCCCTTCAGCACAGCTAACATGGCTGCTTCCTCTTTGTTCTCGGAGGCATAACCCGAATCCCATAACAGGAAAACTTTGCCGTGCTCGTTTCTGCCTTTCTCTCCATTGCACACCGTTGATTTTCACCTCGGCTCAAAGCCCTCGGCCCTTAGTTCACACCCCACCCCTCGTCTACGCGTTTAAGTCACTTTAAGCACAAAAGATTTTCTTTTAAAGCTTATATGCAAATGAGATAGAGGGAGGGAGGGGGGTGTGCTTCGGCATATTTGACAAGAGCTTTAATGCACGGCTCGGGTGCTGTTACTAAAGCATTATCAACAGCGTGTAAGGGAGCCAGGGCAGGATTTTTGACATTTTCTAAGAATAACTGTTTGATCTTTCATTTCTCCCACATTGAGAAAGTCTATGGCGTTTTTAATGAGCACTGATATGGATTGATTGGTTAACGTTTTTTTCAGCGCCAAATCCACCTCGCTATAAAAATTATGGGTAGAAACGCTGTATTTGCAAAAAAAAAAAAAAGCATCTTGGTTAAAACAGAGACCACGAGGCAGACCGATTTGACTCACTTCTCTTGCTCCTCACAATAACTTTATGTAGAAGTTTCCGGTGTCTCGGGAGAACTTTTGCTTAGTGTGCTTCATTGAAATTAAAAATAAGCCGATGACACATCATACGGTTTCTTTGCTCAGGCAGTTAAGTCATTATCTAAGCTTAGTGCTTTTGTTCTCAAGTACGGCTCACAAACGCCAAAACCGTTAATTGGCACGTTGCAAAAATAAACTTGAAAACACATATTTACAAAAAGTGATGATAAAAAAGGAGTGTTGACAGAATGCATGCCTGACTTTACCAAATGACATTTAATCCTCAAAACAGCTAGAGAGTGAATGGCATCTTTACCTCTTCGCACTGGAGGATAATTTGGCTGTTGTTTTGCTGGACAGTTTGGTGGATTTTTTCTGCTGTTGTGGAGGAGTGGGTTGTTTTCGCTCCTCTTGTTCCTCTGGTTCTGGCACCGGAGGATCTCTCTGATCCGCATCGGAACTACCGCTGCTGGTGCTGGGACTTTCATCATCTGACCGTTGTCTTTCACTGGACATTTTCCACCTTTGTAAAGGACAACAAGAGGTTCTGAACCAGGGCTGACTGCGATCACATAATAGCCCTTCTGGGTTATTAAGAAATAGTTCTTCTGGGGTTTAAGAAAATCACAAATTTGCTCAGTAACTCAACGTTGCCTGGAACCGTAACCCTTAAGTTTCTAAATACAAACAGAAGCAAGTCATGTTTGATGAGCTTACCAGGAAAATAAGCAAACACTCAAGTGACATATCACAGAAACTTCTTTAAGACTATGTCTACAAACATTCAGTTGCAAGCTCTTTAAACACTTATTTCTGAATCTATTTTTATCCATTTCAGCTTTACTTCGTTATTAGAAGCATTTGTATATCTATACCAGTTTCTACAAGTAACACTTCCTTGTCAAAGTGTGCACAAGTCAGAATGGCTACTTTAAAGTTCAAATTAAAAATGACTAGTAAGATGTAAGTAACAACTAGAATACACACAAGTCTCGTAATAATTATGTATTTCAGGGAAACTGAAATAGATTAGCAACTATTTGAATAGTTACATGAAACAAACAAAAAATAATCATCACAAGTATCTAATGACCAGGTACAAGAAAAACTTGAAAAGGTACCAGCAACAGCTGGAATGCATACTATCTGGAAGTGAATAGCTGATATCTGAATCACAGATTATCATAGAATTTAATTGCATAAACATGCAACTAGCAAAAAAATAAATAGTTACTTGTCACTATTGGAATGAATAGGCTACTACTAATAAATAAACAGAATAGCAACTAGTCACAACTATCTAATGGATTGCTTACATTGATACTTAGGTATTCGTTTAAGGAATGAACGCTAAAACTGCTTGCCATAAGAGCAACAATCAAAAGGACTCCAATATTTGGACTCTGAAAACACAAGCAAACCTATAGCCGATCCAATTACATCAAACTGTTCTCATTCTGAAGGACAAAACGTCCACGTTTTTACACGTTAAACCACATACACACCAACTTAATCCATTAGCGACTGAGCTGATAGTATTTGTAAATAGCGCAGCGGCAACATTGTTGCAACCATTATGACGTTTCACATGGATCCGCGATACATTGTATCAGTTTTGCGCTTAATGTTACAAGCTGCAGAGCGACCATCACACGTTCACAAAACCCTCCTCTGCAAAAACAGCCCTGAGTTTTTTCGCTTTCCATCTGCTGAATAGGTGCAAGTGGCTGAGCTTATGATACTAAACGAGAAAAACACACGGCTGTTCCAGCAGAATCTATCGCTGAGAAGAAGGAGATTTCAAGAGCTGCAAAGGAAAGCAATAATTGCACCTATTCGCAGCATGTCCACCCCCTTCACTTTAGGAGAACAAGGCGATATCGCGAGCAGATTGCGAGGAAAATTCGAGTCGTTTACGCACGCCGGGGCGAAAAGATTCAGATTGGATCTTTTAAAATCCTTTGTAAGAGGTTTGTTATGGTAGGAGGCACTCCAGTATCAGCATGGTGTACCAACTGATGCGTGAAGTCAGTTTCGAGCTCCCCTCTCTTCAGAGCTGAAAACACTAAGAAAGGACGATGTTACCCCGCCTAATGTGGACTCTACGACACCCTTAGAGCTTCTCCTTTACCTTAGACGCGGTCCTGTCCTGATCTGGGGTGGTTAGGAGTGTTAAAAATCCAGTTGAAATGGAGCCGGGAAGACGACGGGCTCCGGCCGAGCTGTGAACATTGGAGAGTAGGAAGGAGAGGAGGCGCTGCAGTTTTACTCGGAACCGACGGGTGGCGCTGTACAGCGCGTGGACATAAGCGTCTACCGCGTTGGATGGTCCCACACAACCTTTAGTTAAACCAACGTGAAACTGTATCACTTCTCGATATGCTCCACCTGAGACGGATTTAAAATTGTGACACCATTCGTGTGGAGAAGACAAGAAGACATCACCGGCGACCGTCGTGCCTCGTGTCGTCGAGAATGAGGGGATGTTGTGGCATCAGGAGGAAGTTTAGACATGTTGTTGTGAGGGCTCCATGGTGAGAGCAATCATCTCACGGAAACTTTGAGCGTGGGTGAGAAGTTTGGCTGGAATTCCAGCGCAGGTGGGAGTCCCTGTGCAGCACTGCATGACTTACTGCATGGCTTCTCTATTGTCTGCTTCACTACAGTCTGTACGACTTCTCTATACTCTATTATAGTGTACTTCTCTATGCTGAGTATGTTTTACCTCCCTATAGTCTGTATTACAGTTTCTGCTCAGTGTGGTACATTCTGCATGATTTTTTATAGTCTACAATACATTTTGCTATGGACAATAGTATATGACTTGTCTATTGTCTGTAGTGCCATAAAAAATAGTCTACTGCTGGGACTAGTCTATATAACATTGTGCTCTATAGTACTAGGCTACATGACTTCTAGTCAATATATTACATTTTGCTTTATAATTATACACGACTTCGTAGTCTATTCTGCTCTTTGGTGTGTAGTGTATGGTCAGAAGAGTGTTCTTCTCTATTAGTATTCTACACGCTGTTTTACTTCTAAGTAGGCTAGTCTATATTTCTGCTGTATGATACTTCATGACATGATCTCATTAATATAGGCCTACTGCTCTAGTCTATGTTCTGTCTGTAAAGTATATTGTATGATTTCTCTGTAGTGTTATAATATATTGCTACTGCTGAACCTTTCTAAAGTCATTAGTTTAACATTAGACTTCTTACTGCTCTTTATTACATTCTGCTCTACAGTATATATGTGTTGACTTTTAATAGTACATTCTGCTTCATATTAGTAGTCCACACGTTGTACTGTATGGATTCTCATTTGTCTACACTGCAGTCTGTACTGTTATAGTATATACTTTTTGGCCTTTTATAGTCAGTATATACTGTCACTGCATCCTAATTCGCCTACCTTTACCATGCCCTACATTTTTTTTTGACTGTTTTTGTGAAGAAAAAATACATAATTTTGAGTGTTTGTCATAACTGCAGCTTTAACGGAAAGCTCTGTCGCTTAGTTACATGCATCCTGTCACCGTTTAAACTGCCCTGTCAATCATCTTGTCACAGTAAAAATCCTCCACCTTCAATTTAATTTAATGTCCTACCATTTCGGAGAAAATGTTGTAGCATGTTGATCTGCCAGTCGTGGGTCTTTCATGCGGAGAATTCTCCTAATGTTATTCTAATTTGCATGATGCATTTAAACGTATCTTTACAAAAGTTCACAATGTGGTTGCAGATTAAATATAATGTGGATAGGATAGCATTGGAAAAATATCTTTTCGTCAGGTTAGATACTGATTACTAATCACTCAAACCCCTTTATCAAAACCTCTCTACTTAACCTTTGGACTTGCACATCCGTCATGTTTGTAGTTTTGTAGTTCTAATCTAACCCTCGTCCAATGCTGTGGGCAACATTAGCCGTTAGAGTGTGCACAGATCTGCACTTCGGATTCTAACCGGAAAAAGTAGACCATCTGGGTATGTTTGGAATACGCATTTTAAAATACTGCGATTTGGGACACACTAATTCAAATTTAAAATACTATTTAGAATTGTTAGTATGAGAATTGGGACTCAGCATGCCATGTACTGTATTTCTAGCATATGTCTCCAACCTTTCACCTGCTACAGGCTTAATCCGAAATCACCCTCTAAACTCTCAATCACTATTTCCTAGTCCATTAATTCAGTTCACTTGAAGGAGTGAATTAAAACGAGGGAGCGAATTCGGACAGCTGTTGAGCGTACATCGGCTGTACACTCGGTTGGAATTGAAGTCTGCAGGATGGTAGCTCTCCAAGAGCAGGGTTAGAGATCCCTGCTCTTTAGTATGCTTCTTGACTTCTCTGTTGTCTACAATCTGTGTGGCTGTATACTGTATATACAGCTTGACTTCTCTATAGTTAATAGTATATACTTATTCTAATGTGTTATGTCTCTAAAGTGTATAGTACATACTGCATTCTAATTACTGTATTTTAGCAAGACTTATCTGTAGTTTAAAGTAGTCCAACATGTTGCTCTATAATGTATTGACTTTTCTATAGTGAATAGTACATTGCTTTATGTAGTACAATATATTCTGTACTAGCATATATTGGCATACTATAGTACTATAAATCTTTATAGTACAGTACATACTGCTCTAAAGCATATACATTACCTACTGTTTGAGTTCTGTGTAATCTATTGCAGGCCTTTGTATTGCTCTTGTTCTTAAGTTGGTCTGGATAGACTTGTTCAAACAACATGTTCTGTATTTTTAATAGCCTATACTTGGCTTATGTATAGTATAGAATACTATAAATCATATACTGTACATTAGTTATGACATAATATAGAATTCTACAGCACATTCTGTTTTCCTTTAATGTAATGAACTGAGTACTGTAGACAAGTGTCTTGAAGTATAGCCAAAGGCTCATTGTTCATTTATTATATTTAATCTGAATAGATATATTCAGACTCTCCACTATAGATGAAATTGTCTTTTTTTTTGTAATAAATGGTATGACATGTTAAGGAACACTGCCTAATTATTTTCCTGGCTGGATTGTTAGTCATCCTTCCTCTGACAGCATTTAAAAATAGCTCTGAGGTTGCATGTGTATTTCTGTACAGTAAGGCCACTCGGGTATCTCCAAAATGCACAATTTATTCTGCATTACTACTAGTGGCCACCCAGCTAGCTTTAGATAGCATTCTTTTTTTTCAGTCCATAAATAAGATATTTACCTTTTATTTTGCTGATGAGATTATTCAAGTTCCTTGAACTGTTTGTGTGCATTGATGATCATCTTGACACAAACTGGTTAAAACGGCTCAGAAAAGGTCTAGCATAATTTGTTTGCAGGTGGCACTTGCTTTGATACTTAGTTATCGATGCCATTCAAGTATGACTTTAAGTCTCCAGATACTTTTTCAGAGCCCTTATCTGTGATAAACTGTGATTGTTCTCTGTCAGTGGACTGAGATGTTAATCTCTGTATCATTTGTATGCCTCGTAGGAACTCGGTTTCAGTTTCGCCTGCTTTGAAATGTAAGATTAAAGAACACTTTTGAAGCAAATGATGTCACGCTTCAGTAAAGCTGCGAGTGCGACGCTGTTTTTCCCGTCTGCTACAAGGCCGTCACTCTAAGCACATTCTAAGTGATAATCTCCAGGTGAGATGGGAGCAGGGCAGGTTTAGGAGGTTGTGTTAGTTTTTTCTATTTTTTCAGAGCGTGATGTGTGCGGGTGTCTCACTTCTTGTGCTTATCGTGTGTGACAGCGCATTGACAGCAGGGGGAAGGAAAAGAAAACAGAACCGTGTGGGTTTGTGCTTACCACTGGATGTCAAAAAAATGACACAGGAGCTCAAAGTGAAATACAAAAGCCATGATATGAATCAAATATAAGAGGAGATAAAACGCTTTAGATGGCTTGTGAGGACAGGAATGTTGAAATTAAGAAACAATAGATTAGAAGCGACTGCCTGTGAACAATGTCTACTTTGACCCACCCTCAAACACTGTCGTTTTATCCGAGGCTTGGAAGAGTCAGTTTTGTGTTGTTGAAGTCTCAAGAAGATGATGTTTACTGCGCCGCAAAAGTTCGTTCACTTTGCATGCCCTTCCAAAGGACGAGGACTTTCACTGAAATTGATTCGGTAAAATCGACAGCATCGTAACTGATTATATCACCCTGTGTAAAAGTGCTGTGGAAGCCTCTAATCCTGAAATTCAGATATGGTGATAGGCATCTAGTTTCTGACACGCACTGTAGCCTATGCAGTAGACCAGGAGTGTCCAATCCTGTTCCTGGACGGCCACTGTCCTGCAATGTTTTGGCTCCAACCCCAATTAAACACATTTGAACCAGCTAATCAAGGTCTTTCTAGGCATACTAGAAACTTTCAGGCTGGTGTGTTGAGGAAAGTTGGAGCTACTGTAAACTACTGGCCCTCCAGGACCGACTTTGGACACCCCTGCAGTTGACCAATCACAACAGACTGGGCCAATCAGATCAGAGTAAGAGGGGTTTAGAAAAATTTAATCGTTTACAGACACTGTGAGAGAAGCAGTGATGCTGCAATGTACATTTTATGAGAAAATAAAAGTGTTGTTTGACCTAGGATGCATGTAAACCATATTGTAGAAGATCTTAAAATAGAGTAAAATGAGCACTTTAAATCTCTTTAGTGTGTCTGCTGTTTTTAAAAGGGTCTTGACAAAACAATTCCATAATACTTTCTCTCTAAACGGCGGTTTTAAATGAATAATGTTTTAAAAACATGCGATAGCAGAGGCTTGAATACTTTTTCTTATGCGATTCAATGCATTGGCCAATCAAAACAGTTGCCGTTTACGGACGAGCCTTAAAGCACGCATCCCCTAAAACTGATCATTTGGGCCAGAGGGCCAGAATGAGTGTTGAAAATAATAGTTTTTGAGAATATATGACACTTTTAATACAATCAAGGAACATATTAAAATAATTGTAAAAATCCATTTCATGACTCATGACCCCTTTAAAGTCAAAATAAAATGCTGTTGGCAACCCATTTTACTTCCATACTTCCAAAAAATGTAGGATGAGACTTGATTTTATCCCGTGTGGAATGCTTAAATTGTGAAGCATGGACACAACTGATGAATTATTGGCAGTAGGTCTTTGAATAGGAAAGTAAAAAGAGTCTATTTTGATGTCAATATCATGTTGATTAAAGGGATAGTTCACCCTAAAAGAAAAAATAAGTCATCATTTACTGGTGTTGGTCTAATGGTGTATGCTGTGCTTTTTTTTTTTTTTCTGATCACAAAAGGTGGGATTTTTTTGACCCGCTCACGTTTATTCATATAATGGCAGTGAATAGCAACCAGCATCAAGCTTTTAAAAAAGACACAAAATGATCACAGAGATGATCCCATGCAACATGTGCCGTATATTCCAAGTGGGAAAATGCAGCACGTGTTGGGCCTTTCTTTTATTTCTCCTTTTGTGGTCAGAAAAATAAAAAATGGCATACTGCATTAGAACAACAGCAGGGAAAGTAAATGAGACTTAATTTTCATTTTAGGGTGAACTCTCCCCTTAACACATGAATTATGATCATTTTATTACCTTTTCTCTATATATTTATAGCACAAGATGGCCTATAAATGCCATGTTGCATTTAGGGAAGCTGTTTCTGATTGAATATACTCGTGTGTACTGGAAAATGTGCTGAATGACATATACAGGAAGGAAAGAGCATTGGGACAGACAATAATAGTGCCTATAACAAGGGAGCTGTTATGGATATTGTGTTTGCCAAGAGAAATTCACTTTAGAGGTTTTTTGGGGGTCTATAACAATGAATGATGCAGTATTTGGAAACTGAAAATCCATGTGGGGTTGTGGTTGACCTACAACCATTTGTGTTAACGGTTTGAATGCAACAAATCCTCTGCAACTCAAAGCCATTTAAAACCTGATATGATGAAAAAAGTGTCCTGTGGTAAATATCAAGTTTACTTTACCCAGAGCATCGCTAAAAAACATACAACACTGCCTCCAATAAAAATCCATGTTTCTTGCCTTAAAGGTTAAACGAGAGTACATTTTGGGATTGCTTTGCCTTTAACCCAAAATGATTGTGCTCTTGAATATTAATGAGCTCCTAATTAGGCTGTCAGCATACAGAGGCGGAAATGGACATTAATATTTAATAGCACAGCTGGTTGCTGTTCCTATTGCAGTGAAGTTTTACTGATTCATGACAACACTTCATAATAGCACTAGAGGACTGGCTTTTGAAAGTCAGCTTTACTTTATACCATGTGCATTTTGGCTGACACGCAGTGCGTGAGTAGATGAGATGTTTATGCATATTCCGATTCCGTAGGTAGTGTTGATAGAAGTCTCTATAACTAATTCAATTAGCTTTGTTTAAATACCAATATCTTGCAGCAACAGGGCGTTTAGCTCCAACTGCTTTTGTATGCAGATACTACTAAGAGAGCAGCTGTGTGCAATCTGTTCTGCATTTCCTGACCTCACAGGTTCAACGATGGGCCACTTTTCATACGGCACTGTAGATGCGCTGAAGTGCGACGCTGAGGACCTGCTCAAGTGTGAGAGACCAGTCACTGAGGCTTTTTACAGAGACCCTGTCTGAATAGGAGCTTGTATGAACTTATGAACACATGTCTGATGTCAGAGGGAGGAACGGCACACCGGGCTCTACATTTGTGACACAATACTGAGCTTATTGACACTGGCTCCGAGCCTCGAAATGTCGAAAAAGCTTAGTGTTTCTAGGAATGCTGCAAAGTATATGCTGTATACTAATGTTTCCAAAGCTTTTTTGTCTTGTGTGCTCACAGCACCATCAGTAAGACATCAAGTACCCATTTAACAATACCTATCTACAGTGGTGCTCAGAATTAATGGCACCCCTGGTAATTATGATCAAAAATGGCTGTCAAAAATAAATCTTCATCGTTTATCCTTTTGATCTTTCATTCAAAAAATTGGCAAAAATCTAACCTTTCATTGAAGTAAAAGAATTGAAAATGGGGGGGAAAATCACATTATAAAAAATATTTTTCTCCAAAACACGTTGGCCACAATTATTCATACCCTTTTATTAAATACCTTTTTGCAATCTCCTTTTGCCAAGATATCAGCTCTGAGTTTTCTCATATAATGCCTTATGAGTTTGGAGAACACCTGACAAGAGATCAGAGACCATTCCTCCATACAGAGTCTCTCCAGATCCTTCAGATTCCCAGATCCATATTGGTGTTTCTTCTCTTCAGTTCAGCCACTCATTTTCTATATGGTTTCAGGTCAGGGAACTGGGACGGTCATGGCAGAAGCATCATTTTGTGCTCCCTAACACATTTTTGTGTTGATTTTGATGTTTGTTTTGGATCGTTGTCCTGATGGAAGATTCAACCACGGCCCATTATAAGATTTCTAGCAGAAGGCGTCAGGTTTTGATTTTTTATCTGTTGATATTTGCTAGAATCCACAATGCCATGTGTCTGAATAAGAAGTCTAGGACCTCCAGCAGAAAAATATGCCCACAACATTAAAGATCCAATGGTATATTAAATTGTACACATGGGATACTTTTTATCCTTGTGTGCACCAAACCCATCTAGTGTGTTTGCTGCCAAAAAGCCCTTTTTTTAGTTTAATCTGACCACAGAACCCTGTGCCGTTTGAAGATCCAGTCGTGTCTGACACTGAATATGCTGGAGTTTGTATTTGGATGAGCGAGGAGCATTTTTCTTAAAACCCTTCCAAACAACATGTGGTGATGTATGAGTTGTTTGATTTTTTTTAATAGGCTTTCTGACCCCAAAACTCAACTAATCTCTGCAATTCTCCATCTGTGATCCTTGAAGAGTCTTTGGCCACTCAAACTTTCCTTCTCACCGTCCATTAAGAAAATATAGACACACGTCCTCTTCCTGGCAGAATCGTAACAACTTTAGATGATTGGAACTTCTTAATTATTGCCCTGATGGTGGAAATGGGGATTTTTAATTCTTTAGATATTTTCATACATCCACTTTCTATTTTGTGATGCTTAACAATCTTTTGCTGCACATCAGAACCATGTTCTGTGGTTTTACTCATTGTGATGGATGATTAAGGGAATGTGGCCTTTGTGCTTCCTCATATTTAAACTCCTGTGAAACAAGAAGTCATAGCTGGACAATTTCATGTTCCTAGTCACCCTGGTGTGCTAAAAAAGGTAAATATTAATGGGAATATACTTCATAGATAAATTATTCATAAAAAATTTTAGGGGTATGAATAATTGTGGCCAACGTGTTTTGGAGAAAAATATTTTTTATAATGTGATTTTCCCTCCCCATTTTCAATTCTTTTACTTCAATGAAAGGTTAGATTTTTGCCAATTTTTTGAATGAAAGATCAAAAGGATAAACGATGAAGATTTATTTTTTACAGCCATTTTTGATCATAATTACCAGGGGTGCCAATAATTCTGAGCACCACTGTATCTATCTATCTGTCTGTTGATCTATCTATCTATTTATCTGTCTTTATATCTGTCTGTCTGTCTCTTGATCTGTCTATCTATATCTGTCTATCTGTTTGTCTGTTGATCTTTCTGTCTATCTATATTTGTCTATCTTTGTCTATCTGTCTGTCTATTGATCTATCTATCTACTGTATCTATCTGTTGATTGGTCTAAATGAACTTGTGCGGACAACATGTTTTGAATTTTTATAAGAATTACTATGTCATAGTCTATAATTTATGACTTATGACGTATAGTATAGAATTCGACAGTACATTCTGTTTTCCCTCAATGTAATGAACTGATTATGCACTGTAGACAAGTGTATTGAAGTGAAGTGTCTATCTTTTTGTCTGTCTGTTGATCTGTCGATTTGTCTATCTGTCTGTCTCCAGTATATATCTGTCTTTCTGTTTATCTGTCTCCATCCATCCAAAATATGATTATTACGTTTTAATTTTTAATATACACTCACCTAAAGGATTATTAGGAACACCTGTTCAATTTCTCATTAATGCAATTATCTAATCAACCAATCACATGGCAGTTGCTTCAATGCATTTAGGGGTGTGGTCCTGGTCAAGACAATCTCCTGAACTCCAAACTGAATGTCAGAATGGGAAAGAAAGGTGATTTAAGCAATTTTGAGCGTGGCATGGTTGTTGGTGCCAGACGGGCCGGTCTGAGTATTTCACAATCTGCTCAGTTACTGGGATTTTCACGCACAACCATTTCTAGGGTTTACAAAGAATGGTGTGAAAAGGGAAAAACATCCAGTATGCGGCAGTCCTGTGGGCGAAAATGCCTTGTTGATGCTAGAGGTCCGAGGAGAATGGGCCGATTGATTCAAGCTGATAGAAGAGCAACTTTGACTGAAATAACCACTCGTTACAACCGAGGTATGCAGCAAAGCATTTGTGAAGCCACAACACACACAACCTTGAGGCGTATGGGCTACAACAGCAGAAGACCCCACCGGGAACCACTCATCTCCACTACAAATAGGAAAAAGAGGCTACAATTTGCAAGAGCTCACCAAAATTGGACAGTTGAACAGGGGCGTAGGAACCGGGGGGGACGGGGTGTCCCCCCCAATATTGGAGACAGACGCATTTGTCCCACCCAAAAATGACACCGCGGAAGACAAAAATATTTGCCAACTCTCACGCATTGGCCGTGAGACACACGTATTTATTGGTTTCACTATCCAAAGGTCGAGAGCGCATTATTGTAGCGCGAAAGTACATTAATATAATGCGCGAGCTGAATCTCTCTGCTCGTGCGCGGAATATGATGTGCCGAGCGCGAATCTCCCACGCGCTCTCAGATACACTTCTCTTGTAGGAATTCCTCTCTCTGGGCTCGCTCAGAGAATATGCCTGCACTTAAAACGTGTTCAGTGCAATCGCGAATCTCTCCTCTTCCCCAGTTAACAATTTTAGGTTATAAGAACGTTCAATTCTCCCTTTATATAAACGTTGTATTAACGTGCTTGGTTATAAGAACGTTATTCAAACGTTCAATTCTCCCATTAGGCTATATAAACGTTCTCTTAATGTTTTTCTAAGATATAATGAAAAACGTTTTATTCACTTATTAAAACCTTATATATATAATATAAATATATATATATATATATAAATATATATATATATATATATATAATATATATATATATATAATATATATAATATATAATATATATATAGGCTATAACAAGGTATCCCTAGAAGAACCTAAAACAAGAACTTTCAGATTTTAAAATGAAGACAAAAAATATATAGAAAGATAATTTTAAAAAAGACCCATGAATCATGTCTAATATGTGTAATGTAGTCCACTAAAGTCGAGTTGAATTGAACCCAAATAGTTTATTCCAATAAACCGATTTTGAAGTGACAATATGATGCAGAAAATATGATGCAGAAAAAATTTGATGCAGATATCTAAATCAGAGAATTCATAGGTTCGTCGATTGGCGGGTGGATTATTTATTTTCAACAGTGGATTTGGATGACTCAAAGTGCACCAGATTAATGAATTTAGCTTTAAAATGTACAAAATTTTCTTCCGCGGGTGCATGCCCCCGGACCCCCCTAGAGGTACTGGCCTACATCCACACAAATACTGTAGGAATAACAGTCTATGGTCTGTGAAAAATAATATTCTAATTATCTTATAAATAAATACATGATCAGGATTTCGTGTCTTCCTCCTCGTTTTGAGCCAAGAAAAACCCCTCCGTATTGTCATTGGGGACTGAGCCTCCCTAAAATTAAAATCTTAAAATCACCCCTGGTCCCCCCCAATGTTAAACTCATTCCTACGCCCCTGCAGTTGAAGACTGGAAAAATGTTGCCTGGTCTGATGATTCTCGATTTCTGTTGAGACATTCAGATGGTTGAGTCAGAATTTGGCGTAAACAGAATGAGAACATGGATCCATCATGCCTTGTTACCACTGTGCAGGCTGGTGGTTGTGGTGTAATGGTGTGAGGGATGTTCCTCTGATGGCTACTTCCAGCAGGATAATGCACCATGTCACAAAGCTCGAATGATTTCAAGTTGGTTTCTTGAACATGACAATGAGTTCACTCTACTAAAATTGCCCCCACAGTCACCAGATCTCAACCCAATAGGCTCTATGCACGGACGTATTTCCGGTGAAGGTCTAAGAATGCTGGATTACTTCCGCCGATCGTAGAGTGCTATGCTATACCGAAAATTTATATTGGCTTCTATACTCTTTGGCTATACTAAAGGAATGTTAGTCACAAAAACAGACAAAACAGCCACCCCTCATTTTGTTTATGCTTATTTTATTTATTATATTAAAAAAAGTAACTATATAATATATAAAAACCATGACATCTAAACGTATGAAAGTTTCGTTTCAAAGACGTGAGGACAGCAGATTTTTAAGATTCTGCCATAATCCCGTTTTCCTCCGCTTTAAATCTCCCCAACCGGAAACTGAAGAGAAGCTTTGCGTCAAAGGCTGAAGTTATGCGTGCATATAGCCAATAGAGCATCTTTGGGATGTGGTGGAACGGAAGCTTCGTGCCCTGAATGTGCATCCCACAAATCTCCATCAACTGCAAGATACTATCCTATCAATATGGGCCAACATTTCTAAAGAATGCTTTCAGCACCTTGTTGAATCGATGCCATGTAGAATTAAGGCAGTTCTGAAGGCGAAAGGGGGTCAAACACAGTATTAGTATAGTGTTCCTAATAATCCTTTAGGTGAGTGTATGTGTCACATCTGTCTACTGGAAGCTCCATTTGCCAGAAAAAAAGTCCTTGTGTACATGAGCAATAAATCTTTTTCTGATTCTGATAAACAGACTGACCAAGTAGCTTTTGTCTACTACCACCAGGCAAGAGTACAACTTTAGGGAGCACAACGATACATTTGTAGTTAGTGTTGATTGGCTGTACAGGGACATTTGAGTGTAACACCTCTACATGAAGATGATTTGGGTGTGCATTATGCTAATTACTTACCGTAGACACGCCCTCCCTCATTTAGAATAATAAACATTAAGCGCTAAGCTCCGTTATCTGCATTGTTATAGAGGGTATGCACAAACATGACGTCACAGTAGGCAGGAATCACTGTTTTTATACCCGCTCAGTGGAAAAGTTGGTGTTCAGCTTGCATTCAGTAAAAACACACAAAATACATCTAAAATGGGAAAGTGCTGTGCGATTGACTGTACAAATAGATTCAACAAGCAATCGGAGCTATCTTATTACAGACTGCTCAAAGCTACAGAAAAGAGAAGCAAATGGATCGCTGCAATTCACAGAAACAACTGGATCAAGGCAGCGAAACGTGGATTTGCAGTTAACATTTTGTGTCAGATATATTGAATTTTGGGGTCAAATCATACTCTAGGTTATATATTCTATTGATAACTCATCATTTAAATATTTACCATCTTACATTCTGCGTAACTGTAAAGTTTGTCTGCGTTTATTAAAAAACATCCATTATGAGCTTGTATGTGTTCTTCCAAGGGGGATGGTTAGATAATGTTCTACAAACCCAGTTTTCCTTACAAAGCAAGTTTAGATGAATAAATAAATAGGAGCACAAAGCAGTTCTTAAAATTCAGTTTACACCGCTCTGTAGCTTATCATCTGCCAGATGCTAGCAGCTTAATTATCCAGATAACTTTTTTTAAAAAGTCTACAAATATATTGAAACAACCAGAATATCAATTAATGTTCTATCACTAAAATTTCACCAACAAATCCCTTTTTTAAGTCAAGTCAAAAAAATGTTTAACCCTATAGCTTCACAATACACATGGTTTCCAAGCAGCTTTACAGAACGTCATATTGTTATTTTTTATAATGCCATAGTGCTTTGACAAGTTTTAGGGTTGGGCGATATGACAATGATATAAGTAATCATCAGATTTAGCTCTATCTATATTTTATTTATACTGTTTAGCAGATTAAGCATTCACAGGCTTTGCGTTATGTATTTCCCTGTGTCAATAAATGTCAACCCAATTCCTGGCCACATGTCAATGTCCATGGACCACTGGGTCTTTGGTAAGTAAAGAACACTGTCGAGTCCAGCTGCCTTTCATTTTAAGCAGATAATCGTTTGTTTTTCTCCCGTTTTCAGTTTCCCCAAGCAAAGCCAGTGTGTTGAAGGATGTTTTGCCACTCAGTCTCACTGAGGGTCGTGTCCCGACGGGAAGTGATGTCAGTGCATACCATCTATTTCTCATCATGCGTATAGCTTTCATAGTTTGTGAAGATCATCTGCAGTGCTTGGCTCTGAAAACCTTGCATCATGAAAGTATTTCTTTGTGCATGACATTACAGCATTTGTACCCAGCATGCTCCTGGTGGTGATCGTTATGCATATAACTTGCTATTCTCAATTTCAAATATACTGTGAGCCTTATAAATAAAGCATTTAAGTGTATGAATATTTCTTCAGATGATTCCTCACTATTGTTCTGATAACAGCCATCTTTGTGATCTTTTTGATTATTTCGCAGACAGGCACTGTACTCACTCACTGCTTTTGTAAACAAGATGGGTTATAATAAAAGTAAATATTTTCTGTTACCAACAGAGAAGAAATTGATAACTGGTCATTTATGTATTGTCTTCTCTTTGTTCTGTCTGTTCAAACTGCGCCAGACTTGTGAGCGTGTGTGTTTGTTTGTGTTGTGCAAATTTGCATGGAAGTATGCCAGACACTTGCAGCAGAGATAAGGCCTCATTGATTGATGGGATTCCAGTGAATGGTGCCCTGTCTGCAGTGGAAAAACTCTGGAGTCTCTATTTTCAGCAGAAAAAAAAACGGTGCCTCATCTATTGGAAGCTACTGTTTGGATGTTTGTGTTTTCTTTTAGTTGTCAATGAAACATCCCACTATGATGGGAATCTTTTTCATTTGGTCTACCTAACTACTCAGATAATCAGCCAATGTCTTGGGAGTGGGTTGTTAATGTACATCAGCTCTATTTTTAATTGTTGGTCAATGTACATAAGCATCAGATGGACCTCTTTAACCGTGCCACTGTGTCTCTTGTGCCATAATCTTTTTATAAGATGGTGTGTCATAACTTTTAAAAACAAGGTTCGGCTGGTTAGCATGGCCTAGTTAGCACCTGCTGGATGATGCCGTAACTACATATTGTGTTCAAAAGCCTGTTTTTCCATTGACACTCAAACGTAGCCATGCATTGAGGAATTTTGTTTTGTTTTCCATGTAACATGAATTACAAGTTAACTATATCCTTGTAATATGTAACAGATAGTTTGTACTTTTAGCATTTTTACTGTCTGTTTTTGTTGACATTACAGGTCAGGATAGATATTATGTACATTCTATTATAGAACAATATACTGTAGTGCACTATGTGCCATTCACAATGTAGAAAATATTAAATGTGTGAAAAAGTGAGCAGTTTTAGCCACAGCTTCAGCGTCTATTTGGGAGCGGGACACTGTAGATTCTAGAGAGCATTTGATTGGACAGAAAATCAGAGGCTGATGTCATCAAAACCATTGATTCACATTGGCAGAAGTGAGAGACTGTATGTTTTGAATGCTTATATCTTCTAAATGTGAATTTTGTCATTGTTTTGGAACACAGCTTATAGACAACAGTAAGATTCATACAAAAAGCCTAAAAACTTCTATTTTGATTTCATGGGGACTTTACATATGAGGGCCATGGCGCATCTGTACAGTATGAATACAAAACCTACAATACTTCTGGGGTGGAGAAATAAAATAATGTACACTTGTTGGTTTGGTGAAGTTCAGAATAAATCTATACGTAATCTACAACATCTACAATAGTGTGAACCATTTGAATTTGTAAAACTCTTAAGCCACTTAAACAATGATTGATCATTGCTGTCACATTTAAGTACTTGAACTTTTCTCTATTTATCAGAGAATGCAAGAATAAATATGTAGTGAATTTACAAAGTTGTGGGATTACTCTGATAATAATAGCAGAATTGGGTGAGTGCACTAAATCTGAGATGTGAAACTCTCAGGATAGTATCCTACACTGTCAGTCATTGGTGGTATTCAAAGATTGGAAAGTGGTTTACAATGATGGAGTGGAAACCTATGTGGAGGGTGCCGTCCAGGAGTGTTTTATAGTCTTTTATTTGCCTCTGGCGTGATGCTTTAACGTGCCGCTGAACTCGAATCATCAACACCCCCCTCCCGTTCCTCTTTTCTTTCTGCATCTCCACCGGGTCCATTGTCCTCTGACAGCACAATTGCTTCGCTGCCACCGGCTGTGTGTTCAAATGGAAATGGACTGAATTAATATTGTTACTTATGAGAGTTAAAGAATTCCACACCTTACCTGCCTCACAATGACAAAAAGGAATATACTCACTACATATAGTGCAATAAATGTGTTGTAGGTAGGATATACTATTGTGTGACATTGTAGGTTAGAATATGCTCATATATTTGACTATGGTTCACTAGAATTGTAGAAACACACTACACTAGTACATTGTGAATGCAGAATGTTATCCTTGGTACAGATGTACATGCATATTGCGTAGTTATGCTTGGATTCAATTGGGTTACACTTTATTTTAAGGTGACGTAGATTGTTGCCTACTTACTCAAGTTAGGGTTTGTTAGGGTTTGGTTTAGGGTTAAGTATGCACAATTTACTGTTTTTACTATATAATATAGTTAGGATATGTAGGAACGTGTAACTACGTCACATTAAAATAAAAAAAGTGTTACCATCAATTGTTTTATTTGTGATAACACATTGAAACATGCCATATTGTGGAGAAATAATATATGTGTATGGCAGATTGGCCCAAAAGTATGAACACATGCAAAAACAATAATTAACATATTAATAACTGATTATGTTGTAATCAAGGTGTGTTTTCTTTCTATGAGCTTTTTGTTTTGCATTTTTTTTGCATAGTAAAATAAAACCTTTAGCTGTAGTTAGCTGTAGCTTACTATACAACTGAAAAGGTAATAGAGATGGATGGATGGATAGATAGATGAGACACAAGATTCTTGAACCAACTATTGGATAAGCCATATTTAGGAAGTCAATCTGAAGTAGTATATATACTATACAACGAAAATGCGCATTTATGCTTTTTTTTTCATTTACTACAGAATCACTTATCACAACAACAAAATAAATAATAAAATATGACTGATTAAACAGCAAATTTTGTATATGACTTAATTTGATCTTGTCAGAAATCTCTAAAGAAAACGTAAATAACTTTTTTGGGTAAGAAAGCCTCAGAGATTTGCAGTGCACTAGTGCTTCAGACACATTTCGGACGTAGCAATGTGTGAAATTAAGCTTTTTCACTCACATAGGTACATATCGTACGTTTCGAGCCTTAGAATCTGAGGAGCCATTGTCCCTTGTTGATCTAGTGTGTGTGTGTGTGTGTGTGTGTGTGTGTGTGTGTGTGTGTGTGTGTGTGTGTGTGTGTGTTTTCACTCTCTTTGTCTGGGTTTAGTTGTGGCTAAGAGACATCTCAGTGGAAGGTGTGCAGCGGTGGTTTGTGGCGACAGTGGGAAGTCGGCGCTGGTTATTTTTGTTGGCCGGTGCAGGCATTTCAAGAGGCGTCCCCAAGGCCACAGACAGACAGAGCGAGCCGACTCCAGCCCCTCTCCTTATGGAAGAGCAGCTGTATTATTCAGCTCCCACAAAGTGAAGTGCAGCCCCTCCTTTCTGACTGCTCACTGGCAGAGTTTGTTTTTAATCACTGCAATCTGCGGACACTTCTTCCCTGGCTCCCCTGATGGGTGATAGAATGTAATGGTGGGCTGATTCTAGGCTTGGCGTGGCTAGTAACACTTTTTTTTTAGATTTAGCTCACTCAGCCATGTAGGTTTCCACTTGTATAGCTTGTTTCTTTTGTGCTTTCACTACTTCAGTTTCTTCTTCCCTGTGGCAAACATCTGCTTATACCAGCATGAATTTCCAGGCTAGTGTAATATGCTGGTTAGTCCTGGTTGCAATGCTGTTCACCTGCAAACGTAATTGGTGAAATGCACCAATTTGGTGGCGTCGAGAACGGCTCGCTCCTGATTGGGATGTAAAAAGCCTACGTTCTGTGTAACTCAACAGCTGGGTTGTTGTAGTAATGCCGTTGCTGTGTTGTTGTGTCAGATGGGGAATGGGTATATTGTTTCAGTGAGATTGACCCATCCATTAACTCAAACAACCCAACCATGGAAAAACTAACCCCCAAGAAATGACCCAACAGGCTCAAACCAGCATTTGAGTAGAAAAAATAACCCTGCGGGGTTTTTTTAGAGTGCATGTCTACTTAGTATGTAGCCTATGTATGTATGACATCCAAATTCGTATTCTTTTTTATTTTTTAATATTACAGGATTTATTATAAATTATTGATCTTTATTTTGATGAATGTGCCCTTGTAGTCTTTAATCGAAATAACTTCCCCTCCCTCTTGCAGCGACATCTCTTCTGATGATGTTTACCGGGCGGGACAATCTGTCATTCACATGAGATCGACCAATAGCAAAACACAGCCATTCAACCATCCAATCAATGGGCTCCTTGCACGTAAATTCTTCCTTACCGGCAATGCGGCCTCGTCTTTTCCGGCGCCATTCTACTCTATGAGATGAGATGTTTACAAGAGTTGCCGAAACTTACAATAATGGACGTATATCGCCTTTGTAAGTCCTCCTCCAAATCACCTACCAGCAAATTAGAGAGAAGGCTTTAAAATGTATGCCTCTTCATATATCCACGGATATGAAGGTAAGTAGATATCTCAAACTTTATGGCTTACGTTAGTTTGCTAGCTTACATTAGGCTAATAAACAATCCCGGGCTGACAGAATATGCGTGTTATAATGCTGTACTGTTTTCTAATATTAGGCGGAAAATGTCTACGTTGTGTCTGTACGCCTTCAAACAGGAAGAGAGCGGGCCGTATTTACCCGTTGCGGATATGACGTCAGGTTGCTATGTGCAAGGAGCCCATTCCACATGGACAAAACAAGTCTCGCCCTACATTTCTCTTGTTCAAGAAGTTGTTTCACTCTGATATACGACAAATTAGGGAAGAAAAGACTATTGCAACTTCCATTGCCTACCTTAAATATATGACCTCAGTTTTTACCTTTAATCATGCTTTATATAAAAAGACAAGTTACTTTGACTTTGTGTGAGAGGCTTTACAGGCAGAACTGAAGTTTCTAGTTTTGAAAAATAATTAGGCACTGTTTGTTTAAAGTGAATATGGTCGTTATCTGACCAAAAAAAATGTACAAAATTTATGTGATTGGAGTGGGAAATTGCTTTACAGTTGTGTACCACTTCTTGATTATCAGGATAACTGAGTCATAACGTATGTGAGAGCTCAAAACCTCCTGATTGACTTGTGTACTCTTTTTTCCTCTAGTTAAGCTACCACGTTCTGCTGGATGGGATCTTTGCATGTGTGTAGACCTCAAGTTCAGTATGGCAGGGGTCAAGAGACAGCCCCATGAGGAGCTGCGTTTCCTGTGAGTTTCTGAAGGCATGCGTCCTTCCATTGTTTTGCCCTGCCAAGGTTTTCTCTTGAATGCTGTGTTGTGGAGGAGGCCTTTGTGTCATTTCACAGTCATTTAAACAATGCTGTCTGCAAGATGAAGATTATAAAAGATTTCTGTTCAGAACCCTCAGCTCACCGCAGAGAGAGACACCGCTTGGATCACAGTTCTTCGCAGAAGCTTCTGTGCTGCAACCTGAGGGACGTTTCAAAACAAATGCCGTTTCTCTCACGACGAGCATATTTACAATCACCGCAGACTCCTTGCGTTTAAATCTCGAGATGATTTCTCGCATGAGAGCAGTGTTGAGTGAGAAATGGGTGTGAGCTGTGAACACGATGGGTGTATGCTCTCTTTGTTGTCTTTAGAGTGTCTATAGGGATATTACTTCCAGTTTCTGCTGCTGGGGCCTGAGGCTAAAAGAGGGATTACAGGATATACACAAAGACAGTTGATTTTGAGTTTCATCACTGCAGTCTTTTTTTGGCCCTTTTGTCTTCCTTTGTGCCGTTGATTTGTTCATTTCTACGCACACTTTAAATTAAGGAGGGCTGCCACATGGCTATTGTGCTTTCATTTGTGTCAAGTCTGGATTGATAGCAGCTTGTATTTCTGTCACTAGGCCAGAGGAAACTGATCCAAAAAAGATTAATCTTTCATGGTTTTAGAAATGTACTGAGTTTTATTTAAGTATGAAAGTCTCTTTAAGTATTTGGTCTTTGATGTATAACCAGTGTTATTTTAGTACTATTTTTATAGTATTTATTTAATACTTTGAATTGGCTTTTAATTTTATGCATACACATTTTAGTGTATGTTTTAGTATTTTGTCATTTTATATTATTTATTATATTAAAACTGAAATAAAAACAAATGCTAAATATTAAAAAACTAACACTTTACAATAAGGTCCTATTAGTTAACATTAGTAAATGCGTTAACTAAAAGTAATAAAGAATGGGCAATTAATTTGTTACAGTATTCATTAATCTTTCTTCAAATTAGTTAATAAAAATTGAACTGTTCATATAGTTCACGTCAGCTCAGGTCCATTAAATAATGTTTACAGATACAACTTTTAATTTTAGGAATGTATTAGTAAATGCTAACTAACATTTTAGTTAATATGAACTAATGTAGTTAATGGTAACCCATTTGTTTTTTTTTTTTTATTTCAGTTTTAATTTTATTTGCCAAGCCAACATTGAGTTTTTTTAAATATATTTTTTGTTTGTTTTTATTACCCAAAAAAATTTTTCGATTTAGTTTTAGTTAACAAAAACACTTTCACATCAGTGAGGATAGTATAGTTTCTAAATTATAAATGTTTGAGTTCATAGAAATATTGATGAAATATTTGATTGTAATCTTTGGTATCATGGCAAAGCGTTTGAGACAGTAGCTATGTTTCCATCCAAAGTTCAGTGCTGATGAATGAAATTTGAAAAGCTTAAAAAGTTGTGAGATGCAGCGCAATGGTCAAAGATGTCCATCTAGAACTAGTTCCCTAATCCCACAATGCACCGCAATAATGACTGTACAACCGATGTCAGCTCAACTGCTAGAGAATACCCGTAATGCACCGTGAGAGTCGAGCTCTGAATGTATTATTACTGCATCTGACCAAAAGATGCCCGCAGATGAATCATCCCTCCATCCATTTTACAAACCGCTGGTCCAATGTGACTACAGCGTAATATCATACAGGCAGGGACGGGTTAACGCACCGTACCGGTAATTTACTGATAATTTTACAATTCTCACTGGTATATTGCCAGAACCAATTTACCGGTATTTTATTAAATGTACAGTACTGTTCACACATGAATTTACCAGTAAAGACTTGCATCTCAGAAGGCACAGACGAAAAGGAATAGATCCTGTCATGTTATCTATTGACTTAGGCATTTCAAAATGACTATACACTAACATTTGACTATTGTACAATGAAATTGGTCCACTGGTTAGTTCAGTTATTCAATCACATCCACTGTTGAGGCACGTGAGTTTTTTGTTGTGCATCGAGGGATTTATTCTGTAATATTTGTTTCCATCGAAGTGTAGGCCTATGCGCATGTCTTTTCATCGGATAAAAAAATGATCCGCCTCAACTGAGCACATATGTTTTTCATGAGCATTTATGCGTATCTTGCCCTTTCCATCAGTTTTTTTTATGCAATTTCCCAAAAATGCACATAAAAATAGGTGGATGGAAACATAGTTTTGTGATGTCTTTTGAGACTCCAGAAGAAACACGTGGGAAAAAATCTGCAAATATGAACAGCAGCACTAGTTCACCCTAAACTGGTACATTTGTCATAATTTGTCATCTCCCCCTCTGCCGTAGCTCTCAAATCCCTTTTATGCTTGTGTTCAATTTAATAATTGTTGTTTTTGCAACAGGTTTTACATCATTGAACCCATTGGTTCTTGCATTTCCTTTGAGTGATTGTGGTACGGCACATTGGGGAAAAAAAATAGATTTAATAGCTATGGCATTAAGCAAGGTTTTCAGCAAGGTGCAAGCAAGGTGACCGACAACAACATGCATTTTGGTCTGTTTTTGTCACAAAGCTGTCGTTTTGCTTTTTGTGGTAAGAATTTTTACATTGGTGATCATTTTTGCTAGCCTAGAAATGTAGACGCACCCTAGCGGCAGCGAAAATTATTTCGCAGCCAGTGTGGTCTAGCAACTCTCCATAGGCTTTTGAGCTGGAAAAAACAAAAACTGGTCAGGCCAATCACATCGTGTATAGAGTCTGCGGGCGGGCTTAACATAATGACGGCACAGTTCATGACGTTCCGCGTGATTTCCATAGGGGATTTCCCTGCTACTTGAAAACAATTAAGATGCAGCGGTCTTTCGAATCGGCTTTGGCCGCGACTCTGGAGGACTTGGAGTTAAGAGAACGTCACTTAAGTCATTCTTAAAAAAGGAAGATGTGTTCGGAGTTTTGCCGACCTGATACGGCAAAAGTTTAATATATCAATTAGCTCCGCTGGTGGAAAAACGCATGGGACTCACTCATCCAAAACCGTTCGTTGCTCTGGTTGGTTGTAGCGTTATCCTATTGCGTGCAGAGGGATTTTGAAAGGGAACCGTTTATCCCGCCCCTCGGATTGAGGTATGTCAATGGAGAGTTCCCAGACCTAACATCTTGATGTAGGTCTGGCATGCCAGGCTACATTTTTGCCATATTTTGTGTCCTGTTTGGAGCTTGACGTTTCATATCACCATCCACTTTTACATATGGACAACAGACTCTCAGACTTTTTCAGTAAAATCATCTTTTGTTTCATGGAAGAAAGACTCTTTCTGTTCTCCATCCAATCATATTGCTGTCTAAGATTAACATTTGAGATATTAAAGAACGGCTGTTTTTTAACATCAGCTCAAATATTAAAGGGATTGTTCACCCAAAAATGAAAATTCTGTCATTAATTACTCACCCTCATATCATTCCAAACCTGTAAGACTTTTGTTCATCTTCGGAACACAAATGAAAGATCTTTTTGATGAAATCTGAGAGCTACAAGTTTGATGCTTCAAAAAGTTTATAAAGAGATCGTAAAACGAATCCATATGAATTGAGTGGTTTAGTCAAAATTTTCTGAAGAGACTTTATATGATGAACAGACTGAATTTAGGCTTTTATTCACATATAAACAATGATCAGCGAACATAAACAGAAGCTCAACCGAACCTGCTTGACGTGCGAGAACAAACCTCATTGGTTCTTAAAGAAGCTCAAACGTGCTGCGTAACACAAGAATGAACCTCATTGGTTCTTACAGAAGCTCAAACGTGCTGTGTAACACAAGAATGAACCTCATTGGTTCTTACAGAAGCTCAAATTTCCTGCGTAACACAAGAATGAACCTCATTGGCTCTAACAGAAGCTCAAACGTGCTTGACAGAATTTTCATTTATATGTCACAAATGTCAATAGCAATCTTATTATACATTCAACAGCAATTATTTTTATTTATATCCTATACTTGACTTGTATATCATCAGAATTCTCCTGCGTAGAGAATAAAGAGTCAGCTAAGCTATGAGGCTCACTTGTCACCTGTTACTTTAATAAGAGGCCGACCCGATGTACCTTCAGCTCTGTGAAATTTAGATCAAACTGTGACGCTTGTGATTTGTGAGCCGGCTGGTGGTTAACGGCAGCTCCCCGCGGTCAGATGTGATAGAGGAAAGTGCAGTGGTGCTGTTGCATTAAAGAGGCATGATGGAGCAGGAACGGGGGCTGGGAAATGGTTTGTGTCAGCCGTGTCTCAACAGGGGGATTCCACATAAATGGGGGTGGAGGCAAACAGCAACAAGGTTTGTGGGGGAAATCATGTGGTATTTGCATAATATATCATGTTTTTAGAATTTAAACGAACAGTTTGTCATTTTAGTCCATTTCTTAAAATTCATGTAGGTGAAGTTATTATAATGCTCAACTATTATTCTCAAATGTGAAAAGAATGGCTGTTGTAATAGATCAGAGCATGTATAATATAAGCATGTCTTACAGAGGAATTTTCGAATGTCATGCACCCGCTGATAGTGCCAATTACTCACTCCCAGTACTGTCATTCCAGCCCGGGTATGTTTTCTTTTCTTCCATGAAAAGCAAAATGAAACTAGAGTGTAGTACGAGCTATAGTGATGCATTCCCCCTTCCATGTTTATTTTAGTATTATTTATATTATTCAAATAAGTACTGAGTACACAGTAAAAAAAAAAGATCTAACCTCCCTAACTCAAAAGTTTCTAGTGACTGGGTTACATCTAAATTTTTCAGTTGGCCCAAATGAAATTCTGCAAATTTAATTTTATCAATTTGCAGATTTTCACTTGGGCAATTGAACATTTTAGATGTGTCCAGTCACTAGAAAATTTTGAGTTGGGAGGTTTGAAATTTTTTACAGTGTAATATTAATGAACTACTTACTATAGAGTTAGGGTTAAGGTTTGTTTTAGGGTCAATTACTTGTAATTATGCATAAATTACTGTTATTACTATAGTAAGTACATGTAGTAACGTGTAACAACGTCACCTTAAAATGAAATGCTACTGGCAATTTGTTTATTTTAAGTAATTTTAGTGCTTCAGTTAGTTGTCTGTTTAGTCTTTCATCTAATATTTACATTTTATTTCAGCTAAATTTTAATTAGCAAAAATATTTCTAATAGTTTTAGATTTGGTTAACAGTAATAACCCTGCCAAAAATATTTGGCTGAAAATATATTTTCAGTTTTGGCTGAAACAATTTTGGGATGCCAAAAATTAAGTTTAATTAGCATTTCCCTATGGTGCGTTTTGCGAGTGTCTATTTCATGCACACAACGTGGATAAGCTACAACAGGTAAACATTGCCAGAACAACTCGTGCTGAGAATAAATGTTTGACTGAATGATTTTTTTAACTGCTATGCAATCCCAACCCTAGATAAATCTTGAATTTATTGTGAGTCTGCAAACTTCATGTTCAGCATTGAAGGAGTGGGCACAGTCAATTCATCATTCTATGTTAGAAAGCCTCATTGGTGATGGCTCTCCATTACAGCTGTAGAGTATCATGTTCACATGATTTGCAAGCTTGTATTGTGAGATATGAGCATTTCTCTATGCGTTAATTCGGTCCATTTGTTTCAGTCACACTACAGCTGACCTCAAGACCTCATGAATACCTGATTATGACCTTTTACGTCACCCATGCGCTGCATGCAAAACTGATGCATGTGATAGTCCTCTTGAGAACCTGCCACTGAATTCAGTTTCTACAGCAGCTTTTTTTCTCAACTGAAACCAATTACAGTAATGGGTCTGACTAGTTGATTAGTGAGGTCTACTAGTTAGTCGTTTTTTTGTAGCATAAATATTTTAGCGACAGTGCTGTGACTTCTCTGAGAGGGAATGTATTGTTAGATTGTCAGCACCATAAACTCTCTCTTAGACATTGCGTTCTCTGTCTGGTCATACTTTATATTAGGGTCCAATTCTCGCTATTAACTATGACTTTTGCCTCAATAAACTCCTAATTACTGCTTACTAATATTTAGTAAGGTAGTTTTAGGATTAAGATATGTAGAATATGGTCATGCAGAATAATGCATTAAAATGTGCTTAATAAACAGCCAATATCCTAGTAATATGAATGCTAATAAGCTACTAGTTAATAGTGAGAATTGGACCATAAATTAAAGTGTTTTCCTATGTTTATTCCCTTTATAGCACTGCTACAGCCATTGAACGATACTGTAACAAATCCACCACCTTCAGCAATGAATTTCAGAAACAATCACTGTCGGACTTGAAATTGCCTGCTGTAAACAATGTTTCTGTTATGTCATTCCACGAGTGCTGTGTTTTGAAGATATGTGTATGTTATATATATATATATATATATATATATATAATATATATATATAATATATATAATATATATTATATATATATATATATGATTACAAATTAGTCCAAGCTCTTATTCTTGTAATAAATATATGCTAAATATATCAGAAATCACATTTGATTGAGGAGATAACACAATAGACATTATTTTCCCTATTAGAACAGTACAAAGCCTACTTTCATTATTTATTCTGTCTGTGGAAACATGTCTGATCATTATGTGGTGGACTTGTTGATAAAGAAAATGTGTAGTTTTGCACATCCTTAATTTACGGGTACCTTTCACCCCTATAATGTTGATGCCATCGGATTTGTGGAAACGTGAAAAAAAATCAATCTGTTTCATTTAACTTTTAATCATAATGCGAGTCGACCAGGACATTGTGCGTTCACAGATTATTGATCCCCCATCATTTTGTAACATCATCGCCTCCGCCACATTCTGACAGATGAATGAATGCTTCACTAAAAGGTTTCTTACGGTGAGCTGCGGATCACTTTATCGACATCCGTGAGGGATGACCCGGTCTGTCTGCACAATATCAGTGCGGTGTGATTCATTTAAAGGAAATTTAGACAAAATCCTTTATGGGCCATTGAGGATGTGATTTTGAAGTGTGTCGGAGGAGCGAACCACCACTGAATTAATTTGCTTTTGAAAAGCGCCTGTCATTACCGCCCCATTGGCCAGGTCTTGCTCCCATCGTGCCCAGGGCGCTCCGTCAGCTTGTTCAAGCTGTGGGAGAAGAGGTTAAATAGGCATTGCAATGAGCTGACTACTCGATCGGTCCTCTTGTTAATGGGCATTCACAGGACACGAGTCAATGTCACTCAACATCAGCACACTCAGATGCGTTCAGATATGGCACTCAGGGGCTAATTGATTATCATCCAGTAAGCTATTAAAAAGATATTTTCCCTGCTGTGACGCTGTGGCTTTAAGCAAATGGACCGCGGTGTGTTTAAAGCAGTTTTTGATTGTTTTATTGTGGTGGTGTCAGCCCACAGGCCAGTGTTGGGGAGTAACTAAGTAAAAGCACTGACGCTAACTACAATTTTCAGTAGCTCAGCCTTTTTTCGTGTAGGGGTTTTGATAATTACAAGCTACTTTGTCCAGCAATTAGTGGTAGCATGACAAAAACATCAATATTAAAATGTGCTAAACTGTTCCATTTCTCTCTAATATAGGTTGCTTGCCATTCAGACTTAAATTGTGAACACACACACACACACACAATTTCATTATGTATTATATTTTTTAAGTGTGTGTGTGTGTGTGTGTGTGTGTGTGTGTGTGTGTGTGTGTGTGTGTGTGTGTGTGTGTGTGTGTGTGTGTGTGTGTGTGTGTGTGTGTGTGTGTGTGTGTGTGTGTGTGTGTGTGTGTGTGTGTGTGTGTGTGTGTGTGTGTGTGTGTGTGTGTGTGTGTGTGTGTGTGTCAGAAGGGCTGGTCTGATTATTTCAGAAACTACTGGGATTTTCACACACAATCATCTCTAGGGTTTAAAGAGAATGGTCCGAAAAAGAGAAAATATCCAGTGAGCGACAAAATGCCTTGTTGATTCCAGAGGTCAGAGGAGAATGGCCAGACTGGTTCAAGCTGTTAGAAAGGCGACAGTAACTCAAATAAGCACTCGTAACAGCCGAGGTCTGCAGAAGAGCATCTCTGAACACACAACACATCAAACCTTGAAGCAGACGGGCTTCAACAGCAGAAGAACACAACAGTGCCACTTCTGTCAGATAAGAACAGGAAACTGAGGCTACAATTCACGCGCTCACCAAAATTGAACAATAGATGATTGGAAAAATGTTGTCTTGATTTCTGCTGCAACATTCAGATAGGGTCAGAATTTGGCGTAAACATCATGAAAGCATAGATTCATCCCAGCGGATCAGGCTGCTGGTGGTGTAATGGTGTGGCAGATATTTTCTTGGCATGGTATTGATATTTTCTTCTATGACCACAGTGTACACATCTTCTGATGGCTACTTCCAGCAGGATAATGCGCCATGTCACAAATCTCAAGTATGTATATGTATATCTCTCCACATATGTGGCTCCTGTTAAATGAGTATATATAACTTAACACCCTTGCATGTGCTACAGTTTTTCCAGGTTGTTTTTCAATGAGAGGCAGCATACATACAGCACCATCAGCTCTGATGTTACAACGTGCCTTAAGAGATGAGCTTGCATATTCATTCACGGAAAGAGCTGTCGACACACACACACACACACACACACCTGCAACCCTTAAATCAAGAGTGCATGCCCGTGGGGGGGGGACGTGGAAATTTAGATTTCAGCATGAAATGACAGAGAGATAAAAAGCTTTTGGAAACAGTAATTTGAAAGGGGACTGCACAGCACCATCAGCAGAAAAAAAAAAGTAACAGGAGGGCATGGAAATGATGGCTGTGTCCCTCTCCCACGCACATGATTGAGCTTCTGGACCTAAATGCACTCTAAAAATACACACAGCAGAAAATGACAGCGCTGGTGCTTCTCAGGTTACACTTGAGGAGGATTCCTGCACCTCGGGGTGGACTGTCTCTCTCTGTGTTTTCCGTGAGGGTGTGAGGACATTGCATGTGTTGTAGTTTTGTAATGTCGCAAAGAGTTCTGAGACCTGCTTGTGGCATTTACAATCTAACTGGGAAAAACAACAGAACTGGTCTCAGATCAGCTTTAATCAACACCTTCTGGTACAGCTTGCAGACTCAGTGGGCTCTGGTGATCTGTGGGAGATTTTGGGGTGAACATGGTTAAGACCTGCAATCTAGTAATGCGAATGTTCCTGCATGTCTCAGTACCTCCATTAGTCATAATGAGGTTCAGCCAGTGCTGCTAATGACAGGGTGATCCAGAGCGTAGTGCAGAACACTGCAGGCGTTTGAGAGCCAGCGGCTGCGGGGCTCTGTGTGCTTTCTAATTAATGGATTTTGGTGATTTGGCAAATGTATTTGCCTCTGATTTTTTTTTTCCTTTTTTGTGGGTTTAAGCATGTCTGCGTCATTTACCTTACCATTAACTCTGTCTCAGATATGCAGCACGGCAGTTTATCATGCTGATAATGTTCCTCGGATTTCATGCAATTTTTGTGAAAAAAAAAATATTTTTAACTTTTTAACTAATCAAAAAACATTTGAAGTATCACAGTTACCACAAAAATATTAGGCAGCATGACCTTTTTCAAAATTGATGATAACACCAAAACAAAACATAGATTTCTTGAACACCAAAACAAAATTAAAAATGAAACCCATTATTTGAAATTCTTCAGTTTGGAATTGTTGTGAATTAAGTTATGTAAAATAACTGTTTTCTATTTGAATGTAATTTAAAATGTAATTTATTTATATGATGGCAAATCACCATTACTCTAGTCTTCAGTGTCACATGATCCTTCAGAAATCATTGTAACGCTGATTTGGTGCTTAGGAAATATTACTTATTATTATCAATGTTGAAAAGAGTTTTGCTGCTTAATGTTTTTGTGGAAACTGCGATACTTTTTTCAGGATTCATTATAAATCTCAGAAGACTTTATACATGTCTTTACTGTAATTTTTGATCAATTCAATGCATCTTTACAGAATAAAAGTATTAATTTATTGTTAAAAATTGAGATCTAAGATATTTAGATTAAATCTAGATATAAGATTATTCATAACACATGAATGTTTATCCTCATATTATCACTCCATGTATCTTCATTATGTGTAAATACCGTAAAGCAGTCCGGTCCACTGATATCCATTTGGATATACTGCACCACAAACGCTGTAGCACAACCTCTACTAATTGACACATTTTTGTATCGCATAGCTCAAGCTAACATCAGTGAACAATGCAGAAGTGTAGAATATGGATCCCTGGCCTTAATCATTATTTTTAGGTGAAAGTGAGATGAAAAGAATCAAGCTAGATGTGATCAATGTGCCGGATGTATTATAATTACCTACAAGGATGTCGGAGAACAGCCCAAACACGCTGTCCTCCTGCAGAGAAGCCTGACTGCAGGCTATATTTACAGGTTATGTGATCCACCCTTCCTCTTCTCTCTCTCTCTCTCTCTCTCTCTCTCTCTCTCTCTCTCTCTCCTCTCTCTCTCTCTCTCTCTCTCTCTCTCTCTCTCTCTCTCTCTCTCTCTCTCTCTCTCTCTCTCTCTCTCTCTCTGACGTGCTGTAATAATGATGTAAGACTCTTTCTCTCACTCTCAAGCTCAATTCTTCCCAGCTGTTCCAAATGACTGTATTACAAGCAATACATTTCTCTCTTCCTCGCAAACATCAGGCTCCGTGGCTCTATTAGTGATTACGAACAAATGTAACATTCCCAATATTAGATTGTGTTGAACAAAACCCCCTCAGCAGTGGCTGCTGATAACAAACAAGCAGCAGCTCGACTGGATAGAGATGTTTCCTTTACAGTCGATGCATTATTCATTAACAAGGCTATTTTTCATTCACAAAATTTCAGCTTTGAGTGTGAGGATACCCTACTTGCTTTCTCTGCTCACTACTTGACATGTAGAGACTTTACCACTGCCACAGCCAGGATCTTCTTTTTTTATGTTTACTCTGTGGCTGTTCAACAGCATGACAGCATTTACGGGTTCCAGAGGGTCCCGTTTTATACAGTCTATGGTCCCGAGCCAGATAAACAACATCAACAGAACGGTTCTTACAGTAATTATAGACTAGTGGTTTATATTCTTAAATTGGTAAAAAAAAATTGCTTGTAGTATTTTGCTTCTTGCGTTACTGTATTGTAAGTTGCTTTGGAAAAAAGCGTCTGCTAAACGATTAAATGTAAATGTCCAAATATATAAATATTTTTATATAATATATTTTAATGGTATAATATTTTGTTAATATTTATATTTTATTAAAAGAAAATGTAGACATTATAGACATTTTATATATATATATAATTTCAACCTAGAAAGTTAATGTTTTATTTAGATAACATTTATATATTTATCTTTCACAGTTTAAGTGGGTCTTTATACAGGAAAATAATATTATATTTTAGGTTGGGGGTCCCTCACATATTTGGGCATCTGTGCTAATAAAAAGTTTGAAAACATCTGGTATAGATCTCCAATAGTGGACAATAGTGTGCAGACAATATACATCCTAGGCCAGGGTGATTTATAATATCACTTTTTCAGATTATTCCTGATGGCAAAGACCTCTCAATTTTCACTAATAAAGCCAGTATTTTACTTTAAGGTTTTATACGGTACTGTTTTATCTCATCTCGGTTGGTTTAGTGTGGCTTTTGAGTCAGTAATAAGCTTGTTTCTCCGTCAGGGGTCTGTATGATGTCAGGGTTTTTAGCGGCTTCTTTGTGTGCTTGATGTCCTGTGGGCAGAGTGTGCTAGGTGCGTAGGTAATGAAAACTGAAGCGCACATGTGAAGAGGTGCAGTATTGCTCGACTATTCTCAGCGATTCTCGCAGGAGGAGACACAGATGCTCTCTGAATGCTGAGATAGCAGCTGACCCCGGCTCTGCACGTTCTTGTGAAAGACTCATGGTCTATGTGTTAGCCCATGCTGTGAGAGACTAAATCCTCTCCCAACATGCTAATAGTTAAATTATCCCATACCTTCCATCCATTTTATTTCAACCTTGCTGAAATATTTTCTGCTGAATTAGTTGGATGTGTTTAGCTGCCCCCCTTTGTTTATACTGTCTCTCTGTTTAGTATACTCCAAGCAATACAGTCATTTAAAAGATTGTTTTTACTTTCTGATTATTTTCTAGTTTAAATACACTCACCATTCCTCAGAGGTTTTGGTCCATATTGACATGATATAGCATCACACAGTTGCTGCAGATTTGTCAGCTGCACATCCATATTGAAAGAGAACTCATTGTCATGTTCAAGAAACCAGTTTGAGGTGATTCGAGCTTTGTGACATGGAGCTTTATCCTGCTGGAAGTAGCCATAAAAGAACACTGTGGTCATAAAGGGATGGACATGCTCAGCAACAATACTGAGGTACGCTGTGGCATTGAGATGTGGCTCAATTGGTACTAAGAGGCCCAAAGTGTGCCAAGAAAATATCTGCCACACCATTACCCCAACCAACCATGGATGAATTGTTTATGATGTTTACGCCAAATTCTGACCCTATCTGAATGTTGCAGCAGAAATCAAAACAACATTTTTCCAATCATCCTTTGTTCAATTTTGGTGAGCGTGTGAATTGTAGCCTCAGTTTCCTGTTCTTATCTGACAGAAGTGGCACTGTTGTGTTCTTCTGCTGTTGAAGCCCGTCTGCTTCAAGGTTTGATGTGTTGTGTGTTCAGAGATGCTCTTCTGCAGACCTCGGTTGTTACGAGTGCTTATTTGAGTTACTGTTGCCTTTCTAACAGCTTGAACCAGTCTGGCCATTCTCCTCTGACCTCTGGAATCAACAAGCCATTTTACCCACAGAACTGTCGCTCACTGGATATTCTTTGGACCATTCTGTGTGATGGATGAGTGTGTGAAAATCCCAGTAGATCAGCAGTTTCTGAAATACTCAGACCAGCCCGTCTGGCACCAACAACCTTTCTTCCTCATTCTAATGCTCATCCTCGTTTCCTTTCCTCACTTCTTTTCCTTGTGTCTCAGCTCCATCCCCGTAGGATGTGAGGGAAGGATGCAAAATTAGTACAGGGCAAGGAACAAGGACAAGGAAATCTGTTTGCATATTGGAATATTATTTTTTTGTGACAAATGTGAAGGGGGAGGAGAATGTGCATGTCAGGTTTTCCACAACACCTGTGTATCCTCACCCAAAGCTCCTCTGGAAGCTTCCTCGCTTCTTGTTCCTCGCCTCCTCGTGATGTAATTAGAGAACTGAGATGTTCTTCAAGATGACTAACTTTGATTGGTTTTCGGGTCAAAGGATGGAGGAATTGAGGAAGCATCAATTTGAGCATTGATCAGCAGCAGCACCCTATGTCCACATGCCTAATGCATTGAGTTGCAGCCTTGTGATTGGCTGATTAGATATTTGCATTGGCAAGTAGTTGATCAGTTGTACCTAATAAAGTGGCCGGTGAGTGTACAAAGAATTAAACTAAGGCCTTGTTCACACGAATACGTTTTTCGTTCGACACATCTTTTTCTCTCTGTTTTGGCCTTCCTTCCACACTGAGACAGAGTTTTTATTAATAAAACCAACGTTTTTTGAAAGAATTGCGCGATAAATGTATAATTTATTTTTTTCGTCTGTATCATCTCAGTGAGGTTTTACACATGGTGAATTTAGCGTTTTCAGGCATTTTTCAAAAGTTACTCATCCACACTGAAACGTCTGAAAACGCTAGTTATTATTGGGTTAATAAATTCATTCACTATAACAGCAATATGATTTAGCTAAAAGTCCTGATCCAGTTATCAGAAACTAGTAGAAATTTTTTGGTCAAAAAGTATGACAACTCTTACAATAAGATTTTTGGTGTCCATCTGCTTTTAAAATCTTTTTTTCAGTACATCCACTATATCCATTTGAATGACTTCAGAGAGTTTGTGACCCCAGTTTAAATCGATGGCAGCGTCTTATCTTTAGTGTGCTACAATCCGGTGCGAGTTCTGTGTGATGTACCTCATCATTAATGCTGTGTGTTAGTATGCAGCTGGGAACAAACACTCAACACTACAGCGTCAGGAGGATAAATGGTGGATCACTGCCTGGCTTTACAACACGCTGGACACCTTCCAATATCTCAGCTGCTGATATCTCCACTTAGTTATGACAGCCTGTCATGTGATGTCAGATTGTAAAAATTGCTTAAATGGTTTAATGACATCTGAGGAGCAGCACTATGTCTATCTCGTCTCTCTCTTGCTGTCCCTGCCTTCGTCACCCAGTCTCTCACTCTGCTCTCTTTCTCTCTCTTTCGCGTGGTTTATTTGGACCTGATTACACTGATTAAGTGATGTCAGTGTGTGGGGGGTTGCTGTTACAGTCTTGAATTGGGAATTATAATGGAAATCTAACGATTCCCTTTCACACAATTCTTTAACTGATTATGTTAGTACGTTTGAAGACATTCTTTTCAATAATTGGTCCTATTAGGGATGCAACAATATTAAAATTCTGTCCCATGTTGATAATTGTTTTCATGTATGGCAGATAAAAGACAACAGAGGACCTAAATAGAGGATATGGTGATGATAAAAAATCTGAGAAAAAGGCTCATTTAAATAGGCTACTTTTGGGTTCTCTCGTGAATATTTTGCGTTCCCCCGAGAAACTTTGCATTTGCTTGCAAAACATTTGAGTTCTTTGCAAGTGAACACAAAGTTTCTCAACAAAATGCAAGGGTTTTGTGAGCGAACGTTTCTCAGGGAAATGCCGCTGTTTTGCAAGGGAATGCAATGGTTTTGGAAGAGAAAGCGAAAGCATTAACATATATTATTGCTATCCCTTTTATGGGCTCTGTAAAAGAAAAATGGCCCCTATTAAAAACTTAAAGGGATAGTTCACCCCAAAATGAAAATTCTGTCAGCAATTACTCACCCTCATGTTGTTCCAACCCCATAAGACTTTCGTTCATCTTCGGAGGCTGTAGGCTTGTAGGCTGCTGTATCACGTGCCGTTTGAACTGACGCGTTACAGCGATCTGTCACATTTCAAAGAGCCAAAACGTTTTATTGTGTGAATCTCCAACATGACATCATGACTTTTGCGTAAACATACACGCCACTTTCAAGTCAAGTGGCGTGTTATTTATACGCATTTTGAGCTATCCGCGTGTATATCTACGCCGTTATGTCCGAGTGATTCCGCGTGTATGTACACGCCGTTAAAAATCCGAGCGAAATAAAGCCAAAATTTTGATATACATCTGGGGAGCGATAGTTTTCTTACTAGGATGGCAGGGAAAGACTTATAAATGGTATTAACCAATGACGGGTAGGTTTAGGGACGGGGTTGGAGTAGGTCATATATTTTTATATACAGTAATGTAACGTTAAGTTAACGGCGTTCATAAACACGCTGAAAAGCGATTTTGCGTGTTGATAGCACGCCAAAAATGGAAATAGGAATTGGCGTGTCATACATACGCAGTTTCATGAGATCAGTCTGGAATCTCGTAAAAATATTGACAGAATCTGATAGCTGTGGATTTGTTCCATATCAAAAGTAACCTTCTCTGTCTTGTCTGTCGGTCTCAGTGTCCTCTTTGTCTGCGATTTTTCTCTGCGGGAGAAAATGGATGTGTGGCGTGAGAGCGTGTGAAAAGGGTCAAATGCGTGAGTCTCACGCTCAATGCGTGAGAGTTAGCAGCCCTGCTACAAAGCCTATAATAAAAGATATAATAAATTTCAAACCTATTTTTTTTTCAAAGATCAACAGTCTGTCATTAGTCTTTAGTCTGCCACTAAAAACGGCGTGTTGGGGTTCCGGTACACGTACACCAGCAACGAAATGAATGAATGAAAATTTGCTTATCAATGTATCTAAATTCGCTCCTACATCTTTGTAGAACTTCAAAAAAGAAACCGAAAATGAGCCGACGGCGGGGGCCGACTCAACCTCCACGGACAGTTTTTAATATTTTATCAGACAATAACTACTCAAGATTTTGCTTTTGTATAATTTTCGGGACAATTAGCGTCGGATTCGGGATTCGATACAACAGCTTAGATTTCGGGACTGTCCCGAATTTTTCGGGACGTCTGGTCATGTGACTAGTCTGATGCATGTGACGTTCAACCAGAAGCTCTACGCTATTACACTACGTGAACAATCTCGAGGTATAACTTAAGTAACTTAACTATTTTAACGATTTATTTAATAACTTTTCGGGGCTGTCAGGTTTCAATCCCTTAGAAGCCTATGGAGGAGTGATCCAGCTCTCAGATTTAATCACAAATATCTGAATTTGTGTTCCGAAGATGAACGAAAGTCTTGCGGGGTTGGAACAACATGAGGATGAGTAATTACTGACAGAATTTACATATTGGGGTGTACTATCCCTTTAATACACAATTTTATTGAAAGAAATAAAAAAAACACAAAAAAAATTCATTCAAATAAATTTAGACATCACAACATTATAATGTAAGTATGAAATGTATAAATACATTTAAGGTGTTTTTCAATTATTAACTATGTTTTTAAAGGTTAGCTGTAATGTTTTATAGCTTTCTTTAAAAAATAAAACTCATTTAACCAGGACATATAATTTGGACATGATTTTCTTTTTCACATTTAACTAGATGGCAAGTTATTTGCATTATTTCATGCCTCCCAAGGTCTCACAAAAATCATTTCAGCGTAAAACTGGTTTGATTCCATTGTCACACTTTCCCTGATTGATGTCTTTGGCTTTCCTGGTTTTGTTCCATTACAGTTTCTGCTTTTCGCAGCTCAACACTTTAGAGACTGATCCTCCATGCTTAATGGCTGCCGCCAATCCATTCACCCAAGGTGTTTCCTTGAACAGCCTTTTGGAAGAATCTATCAGGAAAATCCGAAACAAGGCACATTGTGTGGCGGCCCCTTGTGGCCGGTGTAATTTGAATGGACAGCGGCGTGAATGAGGTCCATTTTGCCATAGCCGCTTTCATTTGGCCATGATGAATAGCGCTCTGTGCCACAGGAGAGCGGTCACTCACACTGAGGATCACGCCCGGACGGCAGAGGGCTTTCCGAGCCGTTACAGGTTATTAATCGCCGGGTCGCTTCCCTCTGGTGCTTCTTGCCAGAGATGGAGGACTTGACACGGGCAGAGGTGCCATGCTGAAGGAGGGTATCACAGTCTGGGAGCTGGGCCTTCACATTCAGCCCAGAACAAAAGGCTTTCTTGTGATAGATTGGCAGAGCTTTTTCTATGCCTCTGCCTCCACAGGCCTCTTCTGTCCATTTCTTTAGTAAAGCTCTTGTTAGTGCACCACAGTTTCCTGTCCACTGGTTTCGCTTCTGGTTTTGGAAAAAAGCTGTAACTTAGGCAGGATTAAACTTGGCTCCTTAAGAGTGTTTCATGCTGCTCATTTGATATCGTGTTGTGCTGTTAAAGATGATGTATCTATTTTTTATGTGTACATCTCTCAAGCTCTAATCTTTATGGTTGTGAGTTACTCTACCATTCAGAGGTTGTCGTTTTTTTTAAAGAAATCAATACTTTTATTCAGCAAGAACACTTGAAATTGATTAAAAGTGACATTTAAGACATTTACAGAATTATATTCAATAATTCAAAACAAAAAAGTACTATTTTTCAGTATATACTCTATAACAGGGAACTGCAGCACCATTGTTCAAAATACAGTCAACCTTTGAAGTGGATCAAAAAAGTTCATCAAAGTTATCCTAAGACAAGAACGGCTATTGTTCAAAATTCATGTATAACTTTGATGAAAGGTTTTGATCCACTTCAAATGTTGACTACTGTATATTACTGTAAAAAAAATATTACTTTAATATTTTTTAGGAATTCACAATATATTGGTACCAAGTCTCTTGGTATTAGACATTATCAGTATCAGATGATATTGGATATTACCTTTATAATACCATCTAATGTTAGGTTCAAGTTAAATATTCACTTTTATCATTTAAAATGATAGTTTTTAGTGTTTATCTTTTTTTTTGTCAAAATAATAAAGAATTTTAATATCAGTCAGAACTATAAATATTGGTGCATTTCTGATTATTGTAGTATCATAAATTTCAATATCAAAACATAACATTGGCTCAACCAATGGAACGAGTTGAGGCTGTTTGATCAACCAATGGTCGGGAGTGTTTATGAAACCTGTCTGAAATTGAAATTCCCTTTGTTTTAAAGCAGAAATTGCACATTTAATCTCTATTAAGTGAGCATTTAAAATATTTTTACACAAAGTATCATTAAACACGAGGCAGCAGTAAACTTTTTCTTTTAAACATCAACCTAGCAGTTTCCAGCCTTCTGTTATTCTTTCTTTCCCCCTCGTAGATTCATTGGATTTGCTAAGCATCTTCCGAATTGGTTCTGCTCACCAGTCTGAGGCCTTCAGTGGCCATGAGCGTGCAGCCGAGCGGAGAGGTTTGAGACTGAAGAATGTGGGTCATGTTTAAGTCGACTCGTGCACTGAACCACATCTTCCCATAAAGTCTTTATGCAATCCATCTGTGGCTGTCAGAGCAAGCCTGAGCGTTCTGTTTGTGTCTGTGCTGCCACCAATTACTATCCATATTCCCTCAGGGAGCTTCCATTGAACCTGGCTCTGAGATTTTACACAAAGCCAATTTGTCTGTGTTTTAAAGTCCCAAATATCACAGTTGCACAGCAGCTTTGCTTTGTTTGAGAAATGAATCCGAGTTGAGTGGATCTTATCAGCATTCTTTCCTCTTGTCTGGTTGATATGAGTGTGATTCTCTGGGGTGAAGCCATGCCCGTGTAAGCAGAGAGCTGTGTGTTCTGTGTGCGGGTTTTACTGTGCAGCACTGCAGGGCTTTGCATTGCATGCACATTTATTTCTTTATTCAGCATGTTTATTTAGCTTTGTAGCCATATGGCAATATTCAAAAAAAAATCTTCACTTGTATTAATTTGCAATTACAAAAACGTTATATACATAAATGCATTGTTGGAAATAAAGGAGCAGGCATTAGTCTAATGTAACTAATAAAATGCTTTTTTAAGCTATGTAACCTTTGATAATGACTCCACAAATTCCTCTATTAAGCACATCATGATTTTTTGTTTATTTTTAGGTGTTCAAGCACTTTAGTGCTGAAAACCTATTGTAATTGCTATTTGAAAAAAAAAAAAACCTAAAACGCATCGTGCAGCCTAAACCGTAAGGCCTAGAGACTTGAAACTCGCTCAGATGGTAGGCCTCAAAAAATTGTTATAGCCAATTTTGTCCAAAACCTACTTTTGCGAACTAGTCCCTGGTTTTTTGACCAATCGGAACCAGACCAGTGCAGAAATGTTCTCTGGAGTCTGAATATCAATAATTATCGAAAAAATGTTGAAATTCTGCATTTGCTTGGCCATAACATGGTCATTTAGGAAATGGTCCGTGACCAAATACGGTCAAAAGCCTATAAATCCTACAAAAAAAGTCAAAACTTCACCAAAATTGATGAGCATATGTGTCATACCATGCTGAAGGAGCATGCAGAGTTTCATGGAGATTGGACAAAAGGTGGCGCTATAATCGTCAAAAAGGTCTCATTATTATTAGGTGTTCAAGCACTTAAAAAGCTTTAAAACCATATACTTCCTATGGTAAATTGCCTGTATTGGCTATAAATGGTGTTTTCCATCTATTATGTCAGTGGTTAAATGTATGCTAAATAAAACTTGATGTTTTTTGATGCTTTTGAGCATAACTGCCTTAACTGCCTTAATTGCTTGAACACCGCTAAATGCTGCTAGCAGCTTTAATTCTTTTCTTTTTTTGCTGTATCTTTTATTAAGTTAATTAAATATCGTTGATCAACTTGATCAAAATAGAGAAAATGTGAAAACTAACAATAGAATTGCACTAATACTTTTTTCATATTATTTATCGATTTACGCAGAAGTGTTTGATATATATCTTATTGTATTTATTGATTGTATTTAACCATTGCACAATTACGATTTTGCTAAACTAACATGGGGATTTTGTCTAAATAAAATGTGTATGCATGTATGTATGTATGTATGTATGTATGTATGTATGTACTGTATGTATAGTGCTGCTTGAAAGTTTGTGAACCCCTTGAGCAGTTCAGAGTTTTCTGTTGTTTTACCATGATTGGTTTTTATTTTATCATCAGCAGTTTGTTTTAATTTATCAAATGCCAGATTTATGTTTATCAATTGCATCTGTTTGTTTACAGTGAATTGTGTGAGTAGCCAAAAAATACACGAAAGCTGGAATTAGTGTATCTGCAAAAGTAAGTGAATTCCCGTCTGCATTGGTAAAGTGAAGTTGGTAACAGATTCAGGTGAAACACATTTGGGTGCTTAATAAATGAGTTAATTGGACATCCTTGGGAAAGGGGGCGACACTCATTAAAAGAGAGAGGAAACCAACCAAACCACTGTAGTGCCAAGGTGTACCCACAAAGACCAACAATGCCAAGAGGAAAGGAGATATCCGAGGACATCAGGAAGAAGGTGGTGACAGCCCATCATTCTGGGGAAGGCTAGAAGACCATCTTCGAAAGATTCCAGCTCCATCCATCCACTGTAAGACAAATCATCTTGGAGGGCATTCAACATGACCCCAACCCTGCCTAGAAGTGGATCCCCATTAAAGCTATCATAAAGAATCACTAGAAAAATAATAAATGATGTAAAGGCCAACCCACACATGACCTCTAGAGAGTTCCAGATCTCTCTGGCAGCATCTGAGGTAAATGTACATGTGTCTACAATCAGACGAAAATTGAAGATGGAAGAATGCCTCTGCTAAAAGAAAACACAATGCCAGTTTCAACTTTGCCAAAGAGCATTTGGACAAACCAGAGGCCTCTTGGAAGTCCATTCTCTGGACAGATGAGTCCAATAATCAAAACTACCATCTTTGGAGGAAAGCCAACACTGAATGCCAAGAAAAGATCCTCCTCCCAACAGTGAAGCATGGTAGTGGAAATGTGAAGGTCTGGGGCTGCTTTTCTGCCTACGGACCTGGACGACTCCATATTATCCAGGGAAACTTGAATTATCAGGTCTATTCTCAGGTAAGTTATTGATGGGAATCTCCTGCCATCAGTCAGGAAGCTTCAGCTGGGCCGAAAATAGGTGATGCAACAATAAAATGACCCAAAGCATTCAACCAAAACATCCAAGGAATGGCTTAAAATAAAGAAGATTCAGACTCTGGATTGGCCTAGTCAAAGTCCAGATCCTAAATTAAATCAAAATGTGCATGCCAGATGTTCCTCCAACCTCTCTCAACTGGCTGAGGAGTGCAACGAGGAGTGGGCAAAAATCCCCAAAGGCAGATTTGAGAGATGGTCAGTGGTTACAGAAGACGTTTTGTTGGAGTAATGGCTGCAAAAGGATGTGCCACCAAATAAAAGGGTTCACATTCTTCTGCACAAGTCAAATTTTCAGTTTTTGTGAGATAAATCACTTTTGTTATATATATATGTGTGTGTGTGTGTGTGTGTGTGTGTGTGTGTGTGTGTGTGTGTGTGTGTGTGTGTGTGTGTGTGTGTGTGTGTGTGTGTGTGTGTGTGTGTGTGTGTGTGTGTGTGTGTGTGTCTGTGTCTGTGTCTGTGTGTGTGTGTGTGTGTGTGTGTGTGTGTGAGAATGTATATATATAAAGCCTCCTTATTAGAGCGCCCGCCTCCCACGCCAGAGACCCTGGTTCGTGGCCAGCACAGAGTGGGGCGAGTAGGACCTGAGGGGTTACATTGGTGCTGTGACCCAGATGGTAGAGAGGTTTAGGGAGTGAGTGTAACGGGAGGAAAGGAAAGCTTTCCTGTAGCTCAAACAGTAGAGCTTTTGCGCTTGCAAGCCAAGGTCATGGGTCCGATTCCCAGGTAACGCAAGAACTTATAAGAATGTAAATGTGTACCTTGAAATGTAATGCAAGTCGCTTTGGATAAAAGCGTCTTCCAAATGCATAAATGTAAGCGGAGGCCAGCTAGTAAGAACTGTGCAGGTAAACCTCACTCCCCTGATCTCAAGAGGTGCTCTAGTGACTGACACTTGTGACTGCGGTCTTAAGCCTCCTTGTTAGAGCGCCCTCCTACCATGCCGGAGACCCAGGTTTGAGGCCCACACATCGCGGGGCGAGTAGGACCTGAGAGGTTGATCCTGTGGTAGTGATCCAGGCAGGGGTTAGAGATCTCTGGTTCTGGTTCTCATAGATGCCTATAGGAATGAGTGTCGAATGCAAGAGGTCTTCAGACCCAATATCCCAGAGTTAGACAGTTGTGCTCGGCTTGTTTGGCCTCGGCCTCAGTATGACCATGTGCCGTTTAGGGAATATCTGATGTGAACTGCCCTTAAAATGGTAAGAGCTTACTCAAAATGTCCAATCTGATTGGCTATAGATTTATGCAATTTCTTGGAGTCAATACACAGGGTTTTATCAGTCCGCTGGGAAACAGTCATGTTTATAAGTTCCCAGGCAGTGAATGTTTCCAGGGAAGAACAACTAGAATTTGCCAAAGTCTATGGCTGTCACGGTGGATACAGGAGACAGACAGGTGGTAAGTGAAATGGTGTTTATTAACAGAACAGCAGAAGCAGACGGAGTTATGGTGAGTATCTTAACAGAAGATAATTGGATGGACTTAGCCACAGGAATAATCAGAGTCTCTGTTACAGATGATGATGACCCGTCACTGGAAAGGGCTGCAGTAGAATGGCTGGGAACTGGAGACGGCAGATGATGATGAAGACAATCCGATAGGAACAGGTGAGTAGCAGGTAAGTTGCAGGTAAGTCTCTGGTTGAGCAGAGGTGAGTCTGTGTGTCAGGTATTGACGAGATCAGACAGTGACTGCAGGGAGAGTGAGTGTTATATAGTCCGTGCTGGTGATGAGATGACGTGATGGAGATCAGGTGTGATGATGAGGGAATCGAGTGCAGGTGAGGATCCAGGGAATGCTGGGAAATGTAGTGAAAACAGATGATGAAGTGAACGTGAATGTGACATTACACCCCCCTCCGGAAAGCGCGACCTCGCGCTGCAGAGGAGTCAAGGCGGAGCAGATGAGAGAGAACGTGTCCAGGGCGGAGCTGTGGGACCCTCGGGCTTCCATGGCGGTGAGACCCCTTCGGGTGGCCATGGCGGTGAGACCCCTTCGGGTGGCCATGGCGGTGAGGCCCCTTCGGGTGGCCATGGCGGTGAGACCCCTTCGGGTGGCCATGGCGGTGAAGACCCTGTAGAAGTTCCCGAATTCCCCAACTGAGCCGAATGGACCCAGAGCCGAGGTGACACCACAGGTCTGGAGGGCCAAGGCAGATCTGCAGGCTCATGGGACCGACACGGAGAAGGGGCTCTGGAAGCCCGTGGCGTAACCAGTGCGAGGGAGGACGACTGAGGAGCAGGAGGGAAGATGGAGCCCGGTGGAGCAGAAGGGATGCAGGGCAGAGGCACAGCCGGTAGCACGGAGTCCCGAGGTGGAACCAGGGTGACGGCTGACCAATGTGAGGAAGGAAGGAGGAGTGAGCCTGGTGGAGCTATCGGGCTGACAAGACCCGGCGGAGGTGAGGGCACAATGAGCCGCAGAGAGGCTGTAGGGTCGGAGGACCAAGGTGGAGTCAGAGGTTCAGGGTATTGAGGCAAGGACAGGGGATCCACTGACCAGGGCGATGCTGAGGCTTGGAGACCCAGAGGCGGCTCCACAGCGATACTGGGGGGTAGCTGTGGATGGGCAGCAGGGTCGACAGGGCTCAGTAGAGGCGAGGCAGTAGAGCATGAAGACATCAATAGCGGAGGTGGGAGAGGGAGGCAGGGTGGGAATATAGTTTCTGGCTGGACGGCGGTCTCTGGCTGGACGGCGGTCTCTGACTGGACGGCGGTCTCTGGCTGGACGGCGGTCTCTGGCTGGACGGCGGTCTCTGGTGGGCAGGTAACGGGCTCCGGCTCTGGCGCTGGGTCAACAGGCTCTGGCTCTGGCGCTGGGTCAACGGGCTCTGGCTCTGGCGCTGGGTCAACGGGCTCTGGCTCTGGCGCTGGGTCAACGGGCTCTGGCTCTGGCGCTGGGTCAACGGGCTCTGGCTCTGGCGCTGGGTCAACGGGCTCTGGCTCTGGCGCTGGGTCAACGGGCTCTGGCTCTGGCGCTGGGTCAACGGGCTCTGGCTCTGGCGCTGGGTCAACGGGCTCTGGCTCTGGCGCTGGGTCAACGGGCTCTGGCTCTGGCGCTGGGTCAACGGGCTCTGGCTCTGGGTTAATAGGCTCTGGCTCAGTGAAAAAGTCTATTAGGTCAATGCTGGCAGAGGCCAGCGGTGGGGCTCTGTGCTGGATGGGACCAGCGGTGAAGGTTCAAATGGGCTGGACGGGACCAGCGGTGAAGGCTCTGTGCTGGATGGGACCAGCGGCGAAGGCTCTGTGCTGGATGGGACCAGCGGTGAAAGTTCAAATGGGCTGGACGGGACCAGCGGCGAAGGCTCTGTGCTGGATGGGACCAGCGGTGAAGGCTCAAATGGGCTGGACGGGACCAGCGGCGAAGGCTCTGTGCTGGATGGTTGTGTCCCGGGTCGGGAACCGACACTCTCCAGACACCGGATCACGGTCTCCCTCCAGCTAAGTCCGGTGGTGTCTGGAAGGTCGCTCCGGTGGTGAAATCTGGCTCCAAGCCAGAATAAGGTACACAACCTCTCGTCAGCCACATTACTGACGAGTGCGATGCGAATAAAGCCTTCCACAAACGAAGACCAACTTTGGCTCTCCTGAGCCAGGACGATAATTTTTACCCCATCGTCCATCTTGGGGCGGTCTGATCTTCTGTCACGGTGGATACAGGAGACAGACAGGTGGTAAGTGAAATGGTGTTTATTAACAGAACAGCAGAAGCAGACGGAGTTATGGTGAGTATCTTAACAGAAGATAATTGGATGGACTTAGCCACAGGAATAATCAGAGTCTCTGTTACAGATGATGATGACCCGTCACTGGAAAGGGCTGCAGTAGAATGGCTGGGAACTGGAGACGGCAGATGATGATGAAGACAATCCGATAGGAACAGGTGAGTAGCAGGTAAGTTGCAGGTAAGTCTCTGGTTGAGCAGAGGTGAGTCTGTGTGTCAGGTATTGACGAGATCAGACAGTGACTGCAGGGAGAGTGAGTGTTATATAGTCCGTGCTGGTGATGAGATGACGTGATGGAGATCAGGTGTGATGATGAGGGAATCGAGTGCAGGTGAGGATCCAGGGGAATGCTGGGAAATGTAGTGAAAACAGATGATGAAGTGAACGTGAATGTGACAATGGCATCAAAATAGTAGATAAACAAGGATCTTTAGTGCAGCTTTGGCTATGGCTATGTTCGGATAGAATACAAGCTACTAAATAGATACTGAACAGTATGCACTGTATACTGCTTACAACTATTTAAAAATAGTAAGTGACGGAAGTTGGTTTTGGTAAATGCTTGCAATGCCGTATTACTGTCACATGACTTTTTCACATTGCCTTTGCATCCATATATTATGGTCAAGTATCTCTAATTTGATTGTTTGTAGATTATTCTACATTGATTGTAAATGATCTCGAGCTTTCATAAAGTAAATAAATGCATTTATGTATTAATATAAAATAGCATTATTAAGTAAGATTTTTTTTAAAGAAATTATTACTTTTATTTAGCAAGGATGCATTAAATTGTTTAAAAGTTACAGAACTGTTTTCAACATTGATAATAATAAGTTTCTTGAGCACCAATTTAGCATTTTAGAATGATTTCTAAAATCTTATAGGATCATGTGACACTTCATATGAAAACATTGCAAGATTATTGTCTGATTTCGGATTTGCCCTAAATGTCATATAAAAGAAAGCACAGCTGTGGTTGGTTGCCTTTAATATCAGTTAGACAGCTTCTTCCTGGGTAATTGTGCATTCCTGGTGTGAATACAGTGCAGTGTGGATCTTTATCTGATACTGCTGGTTGTCTAACAGTATCTAGTCTCAAACTGAGGTGTGTGTAATTTTTTTTCTGATTTATTTAGTCTCCTTCCATTCCACTTCTCCTTTTTGAAAGCAAAAGAGCCTGTCCCTAACAAGACTGTGCTGAGAAAATGTGAAAGTGGGCGGTCAGCAGCTGGAGGCCGAGATGTCACGGCGGCTGAGCCCAGCTGGAACATCTGTCCCCTGCATTGGAACTTCTCCGTGAGAGGATGGCTCTGCCTCTGTGTCATGCTCAACCCCCTTCGGAGAGGAGAAAAGACCCTCTGTCCCGCTGGGGGAAAGAGATGCACAGCTCAGTCTTAAGTCTGAGGCGTCTTTATTCTCACATACTCTCTCCATCGCCCTCTCTCTCTCTCTGCTCACCACTCTTTGCCGCAGTTCTCAGCTGGATTCAATTTAGGAGTAGATAGCAGTTTTGTCATGTATAGCGCTCTGTGGTCATCTGTAGTGTTGCTGTGGTTTCCACAGGGCCCAAGCTTTTTGAGATTATCTTTGTGCTGAGCCAGGGACGTGATGATGTGGGGTGGGGTGCGCAGAAGCATTTCTCCATCTGTTGTCATGGTGTCGAATTGTGTGCAGATTCCACAGTGTAGCTTGAGAGATTTGCTGTCGGTTGATAGACTTCTTGTGATTAAGGAGACACTTTCAGGGTATTTGTGTGCCCTTCAGGGGCCTTTTACTTTAATGGCTGATTTAAAAGTGATGTGTAGATGTTTTAGCTCAACTTCCTGCAAACATTTGTCTTTTTTATTGTATTTTGGGGCTCTTTGCCCCTTATTTACTGTTAAACAGCAGATAAAAGAACAGATAATTTTTGGGATGAAAGTGAGAGGGGGAATAGGATTAGGATAGACTGCAGACTGTTATCATTGCAACAATCATAATCAACTTATCAAAGTTTTTGTTTTGCAATGACTGGCTGACTGTACAGTTTTTTATTTTACATCTTGAAAAAACATATTATGCCTTAGACTATTTTGCATGATGACATTTTTCTTAATGACAGTTAAGCACTATTATTACCCCCCCCCCCCCCCCCCCCCGTTCGAATATTTTTTTTTCATGTTATATGTTATGTTAGTAAAATGTAACCTGTCATGCTATGTTGTTATGTTAGTAAATATAACCTGTTATGTTATTAAAATGTAATCTGTTATATGTTGTTATGATATATGTTATGTTAGTAAAATGTAATCTGTTATGTTATGTTAGTAAAATGTAACCTGTTATTTTATGTTGTTATGTTATGTTATGTTATTATGTTTTGTTATGAAATGTTATGTTATGTTATGTCAGTAAAATGTAACCTATTATTTTATGTTGTTATGTTAGTAAATATAACTAAATATAATTATGTTATTAAAATGTAACCTGTTATATGTTGTTATGATATATGTTATGATTTATGTTATGTTAGTAAAATGTAATCTGTTATGTTATTTTAGTAAATTAGAACCTGCTATTTTGTTATCCTGTTATGTTATGTGTTAGTAAAATGTAAACTGTTATGTTATGTTATGTTATGTTATGTTATGTTATGTTATGTTTTGTTATGCTTTGTTATGTTATGTTTTGTTATGAAATGTTATGTTATGTTTTATGTCAGTAAAATGTAACCTGTTATGTTTTTGTTATATGTTAGTAAATTATAACATGTTATGTTTTGTAATGTTATGTTAGTAAAATGTAACATATGTTAGTAAATAATAACATGTTATGTTATTAAAATGTAACCTGTTATGATTTTTATGTTAGTAAATTATAACATGTTATGTTAGTAAATTATAACATTATAACATAACATGTTGTAATTTACTAACATAACGTGTTGTTAGTAAATTATAACATTATAACACAACATATTGAATTGAATATTATTTACTAACATAACATGTTATAATTTACTAACATATAACAAAACATAACAGGTTACATTACACTAACATAACATAACATATTTTATGTTATCCTGTTATGTTATGTAATGTTAGTAAAATGTAACCTGGACATCTCTTTGTTCTGTGACCATAAATAAATATTGTTGAATGTTTGTTTGCACTGCCAGGGCTTGCATGCTCTATTTCTCTTTTTTACTTGTATATTTACTTGTTCATTTGTTGCCGGCTCTTTAAAATTCATTAGATATATCCTGTGCTTACGGGTCCAGTGCTTGAATGGCCTCTCTTGAATATGAGACTTTAATAAGAGGCGTCTTTAATCCCTCACACCCAGCGTTCAGCTTCTTGAGGCCATTAGGGGTTTAAACTAATGTTACACATCACAGAGGTTGATAGATTGGTCTGCAAGGCTCCCGCTCAAATCAAATATGACCCTGGCTCATTTAGACTGACTCCAATTATGAATGGAGTGAATTAATTCAGTGATACTTTACTTAATGAAATGTGATTCATATGGTTGTTTTAAGGCAGCGATGGGACATAAATCAATGGCTCATCCACCTGATTGACTGTTTGTAAAACAGGCCGTGACCTCCCACTCATGTACGAAAATGTGTTTGGAATCGCTGTAGGTTTCCACCTTATTCCGTCATAAAATATGGATGTTCCTCTGCACTCCAGCATATGATTTACTGAGCTCTTCGCAGCATGAACACGCACCTTTGCAGTCAAACAGAGCTTAAGGTAAAGTAGGACATCTTTCCAAACCTCTTTAGCAGACGGATCTTGAAAATGGATCCAATTTGACAACCGAGCGTGTTTAGTGCTGAGTGCTGTTCCAGCAAAAGCTCGTTGCTGTGTTTGTGTTTGCTGTAACAGATGTTTGATCTGTAATACAGCATCATTAGAGTGACATTACAAAAAGCATGCAATGGAAAGAAGCTTGAGTTTTTAATGCAACATCCTTTCTGACACTGCTGTAGATCCCGACATCTTCAGAGTAGGGGCCTTGGGAAATAAGCATATGCTTAAGAAGTCTGCTGTGAGGATTGTGTGTGTGTTTATGACAAACAAGCCCACTTAAAGAAGTGCACCCCATGAGCCAGTGCTGATTGCATGATTGCATTCAAAATCCTTCCTTGTTGCAACTGAGTCCCACCCTTAAGCTCCACTCTTTCCCTCCACCAGATGATCCAAATGAAATGTTGACTCTCCGTCCCCCATTGAAGACTGTATAGTGGAACCACATCTCTGGATATTTGAATATGGTGGCAGCTGGTGCGTCTCAAGAGTGGGGAAACACAGGTGTCACTTAACAATGGCAAAATGTTTTCTTGATTCTATTTTTTATTTAGATCAATCAGTCAGTTCATAATTTTGGTAATGAAAAAATGACATGGGGGAAATTTCAATGAATTTGCATTGTTTCTCATAAACGAAAAGGTTCGGGAGTGAATGCAAAGTTATGGGAACACAAAATATTTGCGAGAGAATGCAAAAGCATAAACTATAATATTTCCTTTCCCCCCCCTTCACAATGTTTCGTTTAGGGGCTCTGTACACAACTGGTCAAGGGCTTGGAATATTTGTGATCTTTTTTTATGTCTCTTATGCTCACCAAGACTGCAGTTATTTGATCAAAGACGCAGTAAAAACAGTGAAATATTATTAGAATTTAAAATAACAGTTTTCGATTTGAATTTATTTTAAAATGCAATTTATTCCTGTGATGCAAAGCTGAATTTCCAGCATCATTACTTCAGTCTTCAGTGTCACATGATCATTCAGAATGATAGTGTGTCAGTTTTCACAATAATATTACGCAGCACAACTGTTTTCTGTTTCTTGAGCAGCAAATCAGCATAGAATGATTTTAATATTATATTTATTTTATTTATTTATTATTATTTTTATACATGATTATATTTAGCATAAAGAAAATTAAGTCTTTTGTTTTATGCACTCTTTAAGAGATGAGGCGAGCAGGTTTAAGAGCTCATTTTTCCAACTCAGAACCACTATGATACAATTCACTAGAACAACATCGGTGGATAAGGGCTAAAACTGTGCTTAGATAGCAAATGTCTGTAATTAAAAGTCCAAAATTTCAGGTTTTCCCAAAACCATAATTTGAGCTATCTTATCCAAATTAATTTTATAGCATGTCAACAGTTTCTGTTTCTCCTCATGAGCCGACAGGAGACAACACACTCCTTGTGTTCTCCTCTGGTTTGTCACGGCTGTAATGAAATAATACAGCCAACACAGTCTTGCTCAAGACTAAGCTGAACCCTCTTGGGTTTGAGCACTTATCACATTTACACTGATGTCTAACTGATGCGAGTAACCAAAATCTCAGCTTTATTCACTTGTTTATAGCCGACAAGATCTTATCCAACATTTCTGAGGTTTCTTCTCTCTCAAGCCACGCGGTTTTAGATCTGGAGAGTGAGACTCTTTATTCTCCGTCTCAAATGTCTCAGAGGACTCTCCGGGAGGTAGACGCAGAATCCTGCCATGTTTCACAAGCGCTCGTGTCCTCGAGGGCTCATCGTTTCACTAAAGTTTAATGAAGTCTTTACAGTCACAGGGAGTAAGCTGTCGCTCGTCTGCTCCCAAGTTCGGCGGAAAATACTGTCTGGAAAATATTTACTTTGTATTACGGTGACAGCATATTTTTTCCATCTATTGGAGTGATGTTAGGTGTATAAACCTGGAGAGAAACATTTTTAAATCACATTTATTTGTATAAACACAATAAATATTGTTCCAAAGAAGTTTTACACATGTCTTAAAACCTCCAGTGAGCAAAGCAATAGTGTTTAGAAACAAACACTTGTTTTTTTTACAGAAATATGCAGATTTCTTACTGTTCAAACATAATATGTCAATAAAATACAATACAACTAATGATTTCCCTCTATTATTTAGAAAGCAGAATTAAACATGACAATACAAAAAATTTAAATGTTAACTTTTTAAAAAAAAATGTATGCACTACCAGTCAAAGGTTTGGAATAATTAAGATTTGATTGATGTTTTTGAAAGAAGAGTCTCTTTTCTGCTTAATATTTTTGTGCAAATCATGATAACATTTTTTTTAGGATTCTTTGATGAATAGAAAAGTTATAGCATTTATCTAAAATAGAAATCCTTTAACATTATACATATCTTTACTGTCACTTTTGATCAATTTAATATGGAAGCTTGTTTCCGCCACTGAATAAGATAAATAAAGATTCAGACTTTTTATCTCACAATTTGCACTTTTTTTTTTAGAATTGCGTTATATAAACACAGAATTGTGAGTTATATAAACTGACAATTCTAAGAGATAAGTCAGTATTTTTTTTCTTTTAAATTGGACTTAACTCTTAACATAAAACATACGTAACGTAACGTAATGTCTTAACGTAAAACATAAACGTTATGTTTATAAAAACATAAACGTTATAATAAAACTTATAACTTCTTAAAACTTATAATCTGGATTTATAACCTTATAAGTTTATATTTCACAATTCTGACAAGAAAAGTCAGAATTGTAAGACATCGCAATTGCGAGAAATCTTTTTGAATATATAAAACATGGCAGTCATCATAGCTCATCTGGCAGTTGTGCCTTTATGTTCTTTTTTTTTCAGCTTCTTGTAACTAAACATTTGGATTTGTACACTTGTGTAATCTAGTGCATATTATCAGTGAAGATCTTTATGTGTCGTCTGTAATATCTGTTCTTGGTCTGAAAAGGTCCCTTTGAGGCACATGTGATCTTGCATTTCCTTTTTCGTTTTACTGAGACAGCTCTGTAACCACAGTCTCGCCTCGTGAATGAATTGACATGAAATAAATATGGAAGCTTTTAAACTGCAATCTCTCTGAAAGGCCGTGGACTTTAAGATCACATTACAGCTTGTGAAAAAGAGCTGTGCTCTTTACAAAGCTCACACATAATAGGGGATTCATTATGGTGATTCCAGCACTGGGGGAGATAATAAAGAACATGACACAGGTTTATCACCTGACAAGATGATAAAAGCTGGTGCAGAACAAGATCTGGGATAAAAAAAAATAAAAAAAACGGCGACTCTCCATCAACTGAGCTGTGTGTTAAACGCACAAGTGTTTCTCAACTATATGTTCTGTCATCATTTACTCACTCTCATATTATTCCTTTTTTGTTTTCTTGTGACAAGAGTTTTAAAAATGTCATTTATTTTGTCCTGTAACAATGTCCAATAAAGATACACATCCATGCAAAACTTTTAGAAAAATTTAAGAACAACATGACTGACTCCTTTGCATTAGTGGCCAATGTTATTGCTCTAATTATACAAATTTAAAAAAAAAATGATACACATAATTACACAAAATTGTATATAAGTAATTGTCACTCATTTATAATTTTATAGCATATTTTTTTCACGTTTTTAACACTGCTTTCACTTTACAATAAGGTTTCATTGGTTAATATTGGTTAATCAACATGAACTAACAATGAACAATTGTTACAGTATTAATTAATCTTTGGTAATGTTATAAAATACAGTCATTCGTTGTTAGTTCAAAGTGCATTAACTAATGTTACTTTTGATTTTAATAATGTATTAGTAAATGTTGTAATTAACATTAATTTAGAGCAATAAATGCTGTCGAAGTTAATTGATGTTAATTAAAGCGGTTAACTAGCGAGGCCTTAAAGTGTTACCAAAAAACCTTTATAAATGGCAAAACTTGTCAAATATTTGTGTAAAATAAAGTGTTTCGTGTATCATTTAACTTTTTATTTAAAGGTACAATATGTAGGAATTTTGAAGTAAAATATCCAAAAACCACTAGTTATATATTTTGTTTAGTTGATTACTTACAATATCCCAAATGTTTCCAACTATTTGTAAATCATAAGAAAATTGCGATTTTAACCAAACGGGGCGTGTGAGCAGGGGTGAGGAGTCGCCAGTCAATGGCGTCATATCCGCGTTACCCCCTGTTTCCGCTCGTGCTGCAATATTAACCATAGCGACAGAAGTTGAACTGGGTTATGACCGTTATGCCTAGCAGGACGCTCACGCTGTTGTTGTTGTTTAAACATTATGGACCATGGCAAGCAGACTTAGAGACAAATAAAGAGGACTAAAACGAAGATCAACATCTTTCGAGATGCCGAGAGCTCCACGCCCGCGACTAACTTCGACTTGACAGAGACGCGAGTGTTGCATGTACTTTATTAGACAGGTGAGCAAATGTACATAAAAACTAATCAATGTTATTTAGTTCAACATGATGAAATGTTAGAATATGATCTGTATGTTATTCAAATGTTGATCTAGCTTACTTAGTCTCATACAGCCAACAAACAACCTAACTAACAACATTCAACACACTCAAATGCTGTTTAGTGTGATGGTGTAACTGTGAGAGCAAGTGAAACAGCGCTGCGTTACCTCAAGTTTAATTCGTCTAATAAACTGACCTGTGTAAGTATTCAGCGTGTAGTTCGGTAGAATGAAATGTCCTTATTCCTTTATATCCGCGGGACTCGTGTTGCGTGTGGCGCTGGTATACGTCTAGCAATCGCGCCGTGCTTCATACCACAGTCATGTTAAAAACATCAATGTATTCACTCATCCATAAAAGATCCATCAGATTGACGACAAGATCCATACTTACTTACGCTTAATGCTAATATACGTCATCAATATACGCCTTTGTTATTGTAAGAGGTTAGCGACCCCTGTGGCGAAAATTCCTACATATTGTACCTTTAAATCATAGTTTTTTTTTTATGATTGTATGGGTCTTTTGTCAAAAGTAAAACAATTATTTGAATAGTAGCAAAAATCAACAATGAAGACTAAATGGTTTCCTAAATTATTTGACTGTAATAACACATTTTAAGAAACTAAACCCCTATAGGACAACAAAAAAAAAAAATCACCAATAAGTGTCGGATTCACCAAACAGAATACAATGTGAGTGTAATGTAGCATGATTACCGCTAAAAGACCTTCATGAAATGTAATCACCTACTCTTGTGTAATTTACCAGCTGTTCAATTATGCATCCCTGTCTTCCTGATGGAGTGTGGCAGATCCAGCGCAATCTCTTTTAAGGAGAAAAGTGCTGCCGTGACCCAAAGATGCTATGAAAATGAAGTGCTTTCATGGAGGAAAATAGAGATGTCAGTATCCTGCGGTGAAAATAACAGTTTGCCTGATACGGTTTTAGACAAGTAGGCCTCATTCGTTTGACCAATTATTTAGTTTGTTCGTTTTACATGCCGTCGTTCTGAACCAACAGGAAGCGAGCGAGTCAGCCGTCAACGGGGCTTAGTCGAGTTGTAAGAGCCTGACTGTATACATTTGGTGTTGGAGGAAGACGGTAAGCCTGAAGATACCTTCTGTCAGCTCTTGCTTAGGAGCCGAGAGAGATTTCCCACTGAGACCGGTCGCATGAAATATTTATAAAGAGGAAGTGGACTGGATCGCAGACACTAAAGTGAGAATTAATTCTGGAGGGCTGAGAAACTAGATCTCGCTGAGGGCGGCTGGCACGCCTCACTGAGTGTCCAGCATAGATGCCGGTCTGTTCTAAAAAAACACACGAGAAATCTAGTCACTGTGGCCTCAAAACCATCAGATCAAACAAGTCTTCTATTAAAAACAGTAAATGCCAAATTAGCCAGGATATTGGTTTTGAATGAGTATACAATACAGTTTATTGTCCCCAAAGGGAAACTGTTTGGATTCATGGTGCGTACATGTACACATTGACTTGTTTTTCCGTTACCAATTGTAAATAAGTCAGTAAATGAACAATAATACCACTTAAACCATCTCTCAATATAACAAAAATATAACTTGCATGCAACATGTTCCCTGTGAAAAAACACTTTCTTTACAGCTAATATGGCTACTTTCAGACTGTCCGTCCAAATTCGATTTTTATGCATTTCCGATTGAAACCAGATCAGATTTAGCCAGTGTGAACGGCCTAATAATCACATTTAATGCGATTTTTAAGAATCCGTTTCAAGCTACATTCATATGTGGTTTGAAATCCTATTCAAATCGCATCTGATTCTGGAATCATATTTGACTCCAAAATCTAGTGAGATACTTACATATGCATCACTACATAATATCATACACTCTTAAAAATATGGGTTCTTTATTAGCATTGACGGTTCCGTGAAGGTCCATGCAACTTTTCCATTGCACAACAGGTTCTTTAAAATGTTCTAAACACTTAGAAGTGAACACGGTAGTTCCTTCACCTCAAAGGTTTGACATACCCTAAGGGTGGTGATACATGGGGCAACTTTTTTGAGCAATGTTGCCGAGAGATGTTGCTCGGGCACTTTCCCATTGAGAATTGGCAACAAATTTCTCTGCAAAGATTGGTCATGCAAACTCTAGATTGGTTGTGTCTCACCTGGTTGCCCATTGAAGGCAACACTGCCCAGCAACATTGCCTAAAAAGTTGCCCCGTGTATCATCACCTTAATAGTTCTTATTGGAAACTAATGAATGATTCTGCATTGCGATTAAAAAAATAATAATTTAAACCTTTATCTTGAAGATTGCGTTCCAAAAGGTAAGAACATTGAAAATTTTAAGATACCTATTTTTGGCCAAATTTGTCTTGGTTGCATATATGCTTTGCAGAGAAGCCACTCCCATAATGCAACACAACAAGCCTAGTAAAAATAATTGATAAAAAGGATTCAGTTCTTTAAAAATCTGCTTTAATATTTCTGTAATGCATTTTTATTCTTAGCTTTAGCAGCATGCTATAACAAAACTTTAAAAAAGTTAAAAGTTATCCTTATGTTATGGTGCACTTAAAGGATTAGTTCACTTTTAAAAAAACATTTGCTGATAATTTACTCACCCCCATGTCATCCAAGATGTTCATGTCTTTCTTTCTTCAGTTGAAAAGAAATTAAGGTTTTTGATGAAAACATTCCAGGATCAGTTATTTCAAAAATAAATAAAAAACTTTAAGTTTTATTAGCACAAATGCTCGCCTTGCTCTGTTCTGTGATGCGCGTTCGTGACTCTCCTGTTCGAACTCGTTCATCAAAATGAACGAATCTTTTTTTGAGTCATTTCATTCATTTCGTTTGTTGAATGAACGAAATGACTCGAAAAAAAGACTCGTTCAAAATGAACAAATCTTTTTTCGAGTCATTTCGTTCGTTGAATGCCATATGGTTGAATGAATGAAATGACTCGAAAAAAGATAAATTATCAGCAAAAGTTTTTTTAAAAGTGAACTAATCCTTTAAGTCGGTCTGCAAACTTTTGCGAGCTAAATCCAGTCATTCCAATAGGAATCTAAGTAATCTGGAATGTCGTGAGTGCGCGAGGGTTTTGCATGTACTCAAGCCGTTTGTGCAAATTCATCGCGATGACCAACAGAATGCTGCTTGTCTTGAAAGTGACTTCTGTGGGAGATGTGCTTCATGCAATACTTCACTATTGACAGACGACAAAATATTTTGGATGAAATTCACAGTTGTGCTTTTAGGGCTTTTGTTTGACGCTAAAAAATAGTTTCAAATAGGTATTTGTTCAATCCGGATTCTGTCATAGAAGCTTGTTGCCTACTCACTAGGTTTTAAACCAGAGTCATATAGAGAAAAAATATGTTTGGGTTTTATTGGCAACAATTTGCCACTAATGTAATGTAAATATATGTTTAAAAAAAGGACAGGCCTGAACTTACCACTGAAGTACATTAAGAGGTTTTTGCTTGGCATTAGCAACACAAAGGTCATGGGTTTAGTACCCCAAGGACAAGCATACTGATAAACTGTATCTTAATGTGTTTTAAAGGATCTGCCAATTGAATTAATGAGTAATTCAATGAGTTTGTTTTCCATTTTCCAGTAGAGTCTCCTGTCTGCTCCAGAATAAATATTTCATAAGTTGTGGAAATATCCTCCTACATGTGAAATCCCTTTGAAAGCCTCAATGGAACAAAAGTGATGTACTTTTTTACACCCAGTAATGTATTTGGCTGGAGAAACAATGGGTGCATTATACGCCGTGCGCCTGGAAAGGGAAAGTGTGCTGGCTGTTGTATGCGTATAGTGTTCGGAGTGGCACACGGGACAATCGTTGCCTGCAGCAGGACAGAAAGCTGAGTAAAGCTGCTTTCACACACAATCCCCCATGTCGGAATTGGAAAATAAAGTTCAAATATAATGTAGGATACTGCGTTATTATTTTTTAAATCGTTTTGTGATGGCGCAGTGGATAAGACACATGCCTTTGGTGTGAGAGACCCGGGTTCGAATCCACTGTGAGACACCAATGTGTCCCTGAGCTAGACTCTTAACCCCTAGTTGCTCCAGAGCTGTGGACCTCTGACAAAATATGGCAATTGTAAGTCGCTTTGTTATGGATAAAAGATTCAGCGTAAATATATAAGTTATAATATATATAAATATATTTAAGATTCTGCACTATTTCTAAGCCACTTATCCTCTTTATCTGACATGTTTTGTGGTTATCAATAGCAGACAATTCATTTCACTGTCCATTGTTTTGAATGCAACAGCTTAATTGATCAACTATTCAGCTGAAAGGTGTGCTAAATTCCCCTTTGTTCCTTTGGCGTGAACAACATGCTGTGCGAGACATGAGCCAGGAGCTTTTCATCTGCACCCTTCTCACTTTCTCTGTCCCTCCCACACACACACA
>CM070826.1:9525444-9657944 GCA_036326025.1 Chrosomus eos
CGTCGGGGACCGCCACATCTTGTGCGCTTCCCGCCTGGGACGGAACCGCGCGTAGCTTCCTTTACGTTACAAGGAAGCTACCGTGCCCCCGCAGAAGCAGTCACTCTGCCCCTTGTGGGATCGCGCAGTGATAAGCGCCGTTCCCAAGGGCTGCCGGAGCCTGTAGCCACAGCGACGCGCTCGCCGGAAAGCCTCCCTCGAGCCTCGCTTTTTCTCCTTCCCCGCCTCCCTTCACCGACGCGCAGCTGCCGCTCACGAGCCTCACTGCCGTCGCGTTTGAGGATGAGGGACACGCATCAATAGACTGCTGTTCTAACCGCGCGTAGCTTCCTTTACGTTACAAGGAAGCTAGCGCGCCCCCGCAGAAGCAGTCACTCTGCCCCTTGTGGGACCGCGCAGTGATAAGCGCCGTTCCCAAGGGCTGCCGGAGCCTGTAGCCACAGCGACGCGCTCGCCGGAAAGCCTCCCTCGAGCCTCGCTTTTTCACCTTCCGCGCCTCTCTTCACCGACGCGCAGCTGCCGCTCACGAGCCTCACTGCCGTCGCGTCTGAGGTTGAGGGACACGCATCAATGGACTGCTGTTCTAACCGCGGCTAGCTTCCTTTACGTTACAAGGGAGCTACCGTGGCTGCTCGCGCTACTCAAGCTTATGTTGTTTCCCCCGTGGCTCAGTGGCTAAACTCTAAGCTTTCGCGCCAGAGACCCGTGTTCGATCCCGGCTCTCGCAGCGGAAAAAATTTATGCAGCTCTCCTCTCTGAGCTCGCGACCAGCTTTCTTACATACAGGAAGCGAGCGCGCGAACCGAGACGTCACCGTCGAAAGAAAGTGTGGTTTTTTGTCCCGCCGAGGCCTGACAAACTCCCTCTTCTTCTCAAACATTTTCCAGCTCCTCCTAGTACGAGCGGCCGGTAATGTCTATACTGCAGTAGTGTGCCTGTTATACACGCACGCCTGTAAACAGTGCCGACACACACACAAAACTGTGATGACGCTCTCTCTCTCTCTTATCTGCTCGCGGCAACAAATGCTTACGTTGTTTTCCCTGTGGCTCAGTGGCTAAACCATAAGCTTTCGCGCCGGAGACCCGTGTTCGATTCCCGGCTCCCGCAGCAGATAACATTTATGCAGATCCGGCTCACGCCGATGGTGTTTTAGTGTAGAAAGGTGCCCACATCTCAGTGTTCACCCCTACACGCAAGCACGCTCGTGTTATTCACAGAGCCCACTCCCTTAAAGCGGGCAACCGCTCGAGTGTTGAACGTAGGAAACGTGTCCGCGAGTTCGCGTCCACGCCTATTTTTCTGCCCGCTCTATCACTAAAGACTCACGGCTGGACCACAGTCAAAGTTTATTTCCCTGTCAGTCCCCTTCAAAAAGGCTACTGCAGTGGTCCATTTAGCAGCCAACGAGCCGGTTCATTTACCCTCTCGCCTGCACACATACGCCGTTTTCACGGCGACCCAGAGAAATCTCAAAGGAGTATACTGTCTGGTTATCCGGCTCACGCCGTTGGTGTTTAAGTGTAGTGCAAGTGCCCACGCCCCAGTGTTCACCCCTACACACAAGCACATCAAATCTCGTGTCACTCACAGAGCACACTCTCATAAAGCGCAGAAAAGCCGCTCGAGTGTTGAATATAAGAAATGTGTCCACAGGTCCGTGCCCACTATCTGCCCGCTCTGTTACACGTTCAATAAAACAGGTTATGAATGTAAGTCTCGTGCCCGCCGGAGAGCGTTCACGCTTACTAACACACACCTCCCCCCGGTCGCCGCCCGCGCGTTAAAACGAAACACAGGGCATTGATATGACGCTCCCTATCCGTTATGATCCGGGCGTCACATACACTTGGAAGTCTCGTGCCCGGGCACACGCGCTCACGCTTACAGAAAGCTTTTTCCGCCCAAAGCGCTGCTCGCGCGTCAAAAAGTGAGAATAAAATGCTCCCCATCCCTTATGATTGGGACTCCTCACATAAATCAGCCGGTCTCGGCTTTCAGTGAGCAGCCATTGCCCAGAACCGAGAGCGCGCGCGCCGCGCTTTCGGCTCCGGTTCAGTTTCACAAGCCCGCAAACGGCGGCGATCTGAACCCGGAGGCCATTCGCCCCCTAGCGGCTCACATAGCTGCATGGGAAATTATCCCAGGGATTTCAGAATGGGTTCTCAGCACAATAAAGCAGGGCTATACACTTCAATTCATTCGCCCTCCCCCGCGCTTTCGAGCCCGGTCCGCGACGATAGTGAATGCGGAAGTAGCACACCTACTTCACGCAGAAATAGCAATACTGCTGTGCAAAGGGGCTATAGAAAAAGTACCGCCTTCTCTTAGCGAGTCAGGCTTTTACAGACGATATTTTCTTGTACCCAAGAAGAACGGAGCTTTCAGGCCCATCCTAGATCTGAGACATTTGAACAAGGTGCTTGCAAAAGACCGTTCAAATGCTTACAACCAGGAAAATCCTCACACACGTTTGCCCGAGGGACTGGTTTATTTCTCTAGATCTGGAGGATGCCTATTTTCTGTTTCAGATATCACCCCGTCACAGGCAATTTTTGAGATTCGCCTTCGACGGTCAGGTATATCAATACACCGTCCTGTCGCTCGGCCTGTCTCTAGCACCCCATACATTTACGAAGTGCATGGACGCAGCGCTCACCCCCCTGAGAACTCAGGGGCTGCGAATAATGAACTATCTGGACGACTGGCTGATATTGGCTGTGTTCGCCACCTAGCCGCGTTTTTCCAGAAGGGCAGCTTTCTCCCTTTGAAAACGTTTCAACGGATGCTGGGCTGTATGGCATCAGCTGCAGCAGTGCTCCAGCTGGGCCTATTGCGCATGCGCCCGCTCCATCACTGGTTGAATGCTTGCGCGTCTCGCCGAGCCTGGGTTTCTGGCGGCCAGAAAATCAGAGTGACTCAGACCTGCATAGCGGCTCTGCAGCCCTGGTTAGTAGCCGACTGGTACCAGCAGGGAGTGACGATGGGAACCATCTCTTATTGGAAAGTAGTTTCGACAGATGTGTCCAACTCGAGTTGGGGCGCGCTGTTCGAAGGCAGACCGGCCTTTGGCCAGTGGTCAGACCAAGAGAAGTGTTTTCACATAAACTGTCTTGAGATTAGTGCTGGGCGGTTTGACCAAAAATGTATATCACGGTTTTTTTCAAAATTATGCCGGTTTTCCGGTTTATGACATTTTTTTTTTTTTTCATGCATAATCAGGTGTTCAAAGCATTTTCTACTGGTTGAGAGAGGAATTACTGCAATAAATTGACTTAGGATGGTTTATTTTACTGTCATTAGTGAATATTGTAGAATAATTCCACACTAGTAATACAGGTTTTGCATGGCCCTAGAAAGTTATGCTGTTGTTTACAAATAAGATGCAGTCATGATTCTAATGAAGTGAGGAATCAGAATGCAAAGACAATTGCAGTCAAAATACAGAACTTTTACTGTGCAAATTTCACTTTTTATTTTATAAAAACCAATACAAAAAGTAGAAAAAACCTCCAAACAACAGACCTGCTCCTCTTTTTGGACGGCGGAGCAGAGAGAGCCCCGGCCGCGCGCGCGTGCACTCTCACGTCTTCAAACAACACGAGCGCTGTCTTGCGCTCTCTCCCTCGCGCTGCCGCGCATATTAATCCAAATCAATTGACAGACACGATAGTAAAAGGTCGGAAGACTGTAGTTTCACGTGGAGCATTTGGAGATTTTTTTTTAGAGATTAACGTTAGAGACTCTAGGTCTACACTCAATGAACAACATCTCAACACTAAATTATAACGGCCTGTCTCATATAGACGCCTGTCTCAAATAGCCTACAAGCTGGTGCAGTTCGACGATTTGGGAAAATAAAAGCCTGGGCTATTATTTGAAGTTTTACGCTAGTTTGCAGCATACATCTTCCCTGTAACGCAACACCAGAGCACTGCTGTTTACCCTCGCCTCGCAGTCGCTGCTAGAAGTGCGACATTGTAAGGGTCCGTCTGAAACAGTGTCGCGCGGCGCAGCGTAACGTCCGTTCCGAACGTTGTGTAATTAAAAACACCGGTATGGCGGTTTATTAAAAATCAACATCGTGACGAAAATATAAACCAGTTTTCGGTTTGAACCGGTTTACCGCCCAGCACTACTTGAGATGATAGCGGTCGAAAACGCGCTGAAGCGCTTCCTCCCGTTCATACAGGACCAACACGTTCTCGTTCGCTCGGACAACATGTCTGTGGTTTCCTATGTAAACCGTCAGGGTGGTGTCAGATCCAGGAACCCCTGCAATCTGACGGAACGCATCCTTGTTGGTCCCAGATGCACCTGTGCTCGCTGAGGGCGGCGCATGTGCCTGGCCATTCGAATGACGGTCCAGACAAACTGTCCAGGGACAACGTTCCCCTGGGGAAATGGTCCCTGCACCCCCAAACAGTCCAGAAACTGTGGCGCCTATTCGGCAGAGCGGAAGTCGGCCTATTTGCGTCAAAAGACAATGCTCATTGCCCGATGTTCTTTTTGAAGAACGAGGACACCCTGGCCCAGGTCTGGCTCAGCCTCCCTCTGTATGCTTTCCCTCCGGTCTCTCTGTTACCACAGGTAATCAAGAGAGTCAGGGAAACGCGCCACTCGGTGCTCCTCATAGCTCCGCACTGAGAGAATCAGAATTGGTTTCCGGAACTAGCACGGCTGTCACATGCAGCTACGTGGCCTATTCCGGTGAGGGCAGATCTCCTCTCTCAGGCTCGCGGCTCGATCTAGCATCCCCATCCAGAGCGCTGGTCTCTGCACGCATGATTGATCAACGGGTACTCGTTACCCTGCCAGAAAGAGTGATGAGCACGATCACGCAGTCTAGAGCTCCTTCCACGGGACGGCTCTACGCGTCTAAATGGTCAGTGTTCTCCAAGTGGTGCACCGACAGAGATCTGGACGCACGGTCGTGTGAGGTTGCGCATTTGCTCACTTTCCTACCAGAGCTGATGGATAAGGGGAGGTCCCCATCCACGCTCAAAGTTTATGTGGTGGCCGTGGCGGCGTTCGCAGAATCGACGCACGGTCAGTCACCGGGAAGACATGAGCTGGTCATCCGCTTCCTTAGGGGAGCTAGATAGGGCTGGGGTAAACGATTATTAACTAAACGATTAGTTGGGCGATTATTTTATCGATTAGTCGACTAATCTAACGACTAATTGGGCGATTAATATACGATTATTTTTTCTGCTCCTCGATTAATAAAAAAACAATGTATCTCAAATAAATACGAACTAGCGTACTGAATCATGATACTGTAGCTGGCTGTTAGTCTAATGTTATGTATTTGAACACTGTCATTAGAACTCTATAACCGCCAAAACCGTGTTATTAAAATATTTTGTACAAACATTTTTTATCATAGAGAATGTTTAAGTAGCTACTAATATCAGCTTACGAGGGAAACGGAGGCGGAGTTAGTGGTGCTTCTGCTCCTGCTGGAGATGATTCAGGAGAGTCTGTTCTGTTCCCCGTTACCGATCAGAGCGCGCGCTGTCACGGAGCAAAGCCTTGTTTATACTCGAGGCGTCCGCACGAGCGTGCGGCAAATATGACGCGTTGGGCGCGCAAGACCGGCAAAACCCCATATCGCGTGCACGGCTTCTTTTGTATACAGCGCGCGCGGCATCGCGTCCGCGGATGAACGACTGCAAGCCGAATTCCCCGAGCCGTATGTCTCACCGCACCCGCACCCAGTTTGCGCGTCTAAATTGCAAAGGTTTTTTTTTTTTGTTAAGGATTTGTTTACTGTGTTTGATTCATTTAATGGAGAGCACATTCACTTCTAGTGGCACATTCACGTCCTCCATTCTGCAATGTTTCGGTCTCCCACGTGTGTTGGCGAGCTGTACTGCCGGAAACGGTGCAAAAAATAAATAAATGAAGAAGCGTCGACGCAAAAATATGGCGTCGACGTAATTTTGACGTCGAAGCGTCGACGTCATCGACGCGTCGCTACAGCACTAGAGCTAGAAGGATGAATCCGCCGCGCCCCCCGTCGGTTCGTATGCGGTCTCTGCAGTGCTTCGGTTGGGTCTGCTGCGCATGCACCCCCTCCAGCGCTGGCTGAAAACACGAGTCCCGCGACGAGCTCTCTGTGAGAGCGTCATGTTTGGAATTTGGGCCTAATGATTCTAAAGTTACGCTCAAACCAAGACACGGTTATGTCCCCAAAGTGCTCTCTACTCCCTTCAGAGCGCAAGTCATTTCCCTGTCGGCCCTTCCGGGAACCGACAGTCACAGCGATGTAAACTTCCTTTGCCCGGTCAGGGCTTTAAGAGTTTACGTTCAACAAACCGCTGCCTTCAGGCAGTCAGAACAGCTGTTCGTTTCGTTTGGTGGCCGCACGAAGGGGCTAGCTACCTCGAAACAGAGCATTTCCAGATGGATAGTTGATGCTATCGCCTTGGCTTACAAGTCTAAAGGCCTTCAATGCCCTTTAGGTGTTCGAGCCCATTCCACTAGAAGTATGGCCTCATCATGGGCTTGGACTAGTGGTGTTTCACTCCATGATATTTGTAGAGCAGCAGGCTGGGCCTCTCTGTCTACATTTATAAGGTTTTATAACCTGGAGGTCCCTGCTTTGCAGGCCAAAGTGTTATCTGTATGAGATTGTCATACACGCTGACTGTTATACTGTGTTATGCACTCCCTTATACATATGAGGCGTCACCATATGGTCAATATGTGTTAGGGCTCACTTTGTGTCGGCCCACATATCTTCACTATTATGTGTTCCCCGGGCACTGGCCCTTGGACTTAATTTGAATGGTCTCAGCATACACGGCGCTTTAAACTGGGTTCCCATAGCGTAAGCTAGCTTACGCAACACGAGAGTACTCTCGTAGAGAACGACACTCGGTTACTAACGTAACCTCGGTTCTCTCTAGAAGAGGGAACGAGTGTTGCGTAACCCGGCCGTGTTAATGCTGCGTTCTTATTTCGCTTCAGTGTGAAAAACCAAAGAACACCCTATCTGGACCGGGCTTATATAGAGGTAAGCCACGCCTATTCTGGCGGGACGTGACGCACTCGGGCACCCGCGCTGCTATTGGTGCTGACGTCACTCCCAGTCCACCGATAGGTTGCAGCATCTTGCCGCAGAGCAGCCAATAGGCGCACGAGCTGCCTATTCTAGGTCTGCTCTGTGCAAGCATGCGTTTTAAATATGAGAAAATTAAAGGATAATTTTTTGGCTTCAGTATTCTCGAGAAAAGGAGTTTTCCCGTAGCGTAAGCTAGCTTACGCAACACTCGTTCCCTCTTCTAGAGAGAACCGAGGTTACGTTAGTAACCGAGTGTCGTTTCCCTCCTTCTGGGAACAGTAGTTATATGCATAACTCAACGTTTTTCTTTCGAAGATTAACGGAATTCTTAAGTATTAGCCATCCTTTAGGCCTACATTACAGATCAGATATGATGACGCACAGACTGTGAAAAGGGTCTCTTAGCCAATATTTGCCTTTATTACCCTTGTTAGAAAATGCAATAACGAAAGGTTTGTGTCGGGAAAAAAACACTGTTAAGTGATTTTTTGTTGTTGGTTGTTTTTTTCCCCTAAGGTTTGTTTGGGAAATGATTGTAAAATTTAAAAAAGAAAAGAAAATCGTGTTTTGTTCATATTTAAGATGTACTGTATGCTGTAGACTTCTGTGTGAATAACGTCTCAAAAAATTAAAGTGTTTTTCAAGAAAGAGATGCTGTTTGTTTGTACATAGCCTACCTGTGCTGTATTGTGTGGTATCCTTTTAAACTATGAGTGTTTACATTACATGAATTACATTTACTTTAATCAAATATAATTTTATCAAGTATAATTTTAGCATAAATGAGGCAGAAAATGCTACTGATAACACAGTCATAGTGTACTACTTTTTAAATAAACCATTATTTAATTGTTTTATAAAGGTACTGTTAACAGAGTTAAAATATATTTGAAATAAATTTACTATATTAAAAATATGTGAGCAATACATAAATATGATTTGTATATATACTTATATTTTAAATAATTTATACGTGTATTTAAAAATGCATTAAAAATGGGTTCAATAGTACTAAAAGGGATAACAAAATAATAAAAAAATAAAGCTGAAATAGTATGTTAAAAGCATATTTTAGTTAATCTTAAGTGTGTGTCAAAATAGCACAGTTGAGTACACTTAGTTGATCTTAAGTTTATCTTAAGAAGTACTAAAGTTAAGCTTTTAGTATATTAAGTACAAAATTAGTGCGCGAAAATAGAGCACTTTAAGTACATTATGGAAGTGTACTAAGTGCACTTAATGTATTTTAGTGTACTTTTTTTGACAAAAGAATACACCTTAAGTATAATATATACATATTTATAATATATTATTATTATATTTTAAATAATTTATTAGTATAATTAAAATGCATTAAAAATGGGTTTTAGACTGAAAGTGGTAAGAAAATAAAAAATTTTAAAGGTTGAAATAGTATATTAAAAATATATTTAAGTTCATCTTCAGTGTGTGTCAAAATAGCACAGCTGAGTACACTTAGTTGATCTTAAGTTTATCTTAAGAAGTACTAAAGTTAAGCTTTTAGTATATTAAGTACAAAATTAGTGCGTGAAAATAGAGCACTTTAAGTACATTATGGAAGTGTACTAAGTGCACTTAAATGTATTTTAGTGTACTTTTTTTGACAAAGGAATACACCTTAAGTATAATATATACATATTTATAATATATTATTATTATATTTTAAATAATTTATTAGTATAATTAAAATGCATTAAAAATGGGTTTTAGATATACTAAAAGTGGTAACAAAATACATTTTTTTAAAGGTTGAAATAGTATATTAAAAATATATTTAAGTTCATCTTCAGTGTGTGTCAAAATAGCACAGTTGAGTACACTTAGTTGATCTTAAGTTTATCTTAAGAAGTACTAAAGTTAAGCTTTTAGTATATTAAGTACAAAATTAGTGTGCGAAAATAGAGCACTTTAAGTACATTATGGAAGTGTACTAAGTGTACTTAAATAAAATGTATTTAAGTGTACTTTTTTTTCACCTGGGAGGTTTAGTGAAGTGACATGACATGAAGGCCAAGTATGGGAACCCATACCCATTTGTCCGCATTTAACCCATCCAAGTGATTGCACATACATTAGAAGCAGTGAGAATCATCACATTAGGAGCAGTCGTAGTGGCAGTATTGAGAATCCAACTCGAAACCTTTGGCTTACAAGTCCGACTCTCTAACCATTAGGCAACAAATATATAGCCCCAATATATAACCTTTTGCCCCAATTTATAACCTTCAAATGTCAAAATAATCTTCAGACTTTCAGGCATGGATTTGTAAATCTAAAATTCGAGGTTTGTTTTGACAAACCTTTCTAGGTTTGTATCCAAATAACATCCTTTCAATGCTATGTTGTTATGGTGGATAACTCGAATTAATAACTTCAAACCTCTCAGTTACATTTTTTTTCTTTTTGGCATCCATATCTCCCTCTCTCAGCACAATTATCAGATATGGAAGTGAGGGAAACCTGATCAGCGTAATTAGAAGCATGTGGAGTGCTGAGCAAGCTCCAACGAGAACCTGCACAGTTCGCTCAAGCTGAGCACATTGTATCATTATTCCAAGGTAATTAATTCCTGCCCTGGACACTGGCTGACAACACAGTGTTTGTGTTTAGCAGCTGTACTGAGATCTGATGTTTGAAAGAAGTGTCAACCTGCATTAAAGCCTCAGGCTTCTTAGGAATGCACAAATATGTGTACAACGTGCACAGTGTATGCAGTGGCATACCCATCTGTACAAAAACATACAGTGCTGTCAAACAGCTGTAGCATGTTACGTTTTGTGAACAGTTCATACCCTCGATTTTGAATTTTCGATGCAAATCTTCATGCAAGTTACACTGATACACCAGTAGGTGGCGACAAGTGACTGTCTTTATGTGTGAGTCACTGAATCACAGTCGATGAAAAAAAGTGACTTGTATGAGTGAATCACTGAATTATTCACTCAACTGATGCATTCAAAAACAATGCATCATTTAGAAACAAAACAAGTGGCTGTGTCCGAAAGCTTAAAAATCTGCCTTCGGAGGATGCCTTCCAAGGTGGGAAGGCATCAAGGCACGTCTGAATCCAATGTTAGCTTCACTTAGCTTCAGATACCTTCATCGGATCAATTTTTGAATGCATATCCCACAATCCTGTGCGTTTCATTCCTTGTTAAAGCTGCAATCCGCAGCATTTTCCCTTTTTGTCGCCATCTCTGTTCGAAATCTGTAACTGCAGTGATTCGCGGAAATATAATCTTTACGTGGGTTGTAAATCGGCATGAAACAGCGCGGATGAACACAGTGTTTTGAGGCGAGTGCTGCTGTCAATCACCGTGCTGTGTGGATACTGTCATTCAGAATCACAGATTCACTTTTTGAAAGCTTGACCAACATAAGAATTTTCACCGGAAAATGTCTTCTGAACAAGTAAGTAACATCCATTTTTGTTCTAATCAACTAAGGGGGGAAAAGCATTCGACATGACCCTTACAGAAAAACCACATGAGTTTCACATGTGCAAAAACACATGTGATCCCATGTGACAACGTGGACATGTGATTTTGCACATGTGAAATTTAACATGTGAAATATGTGGAACACATGTGCTTTGCACATGTTAAAGGTAATTTGCACATGGGAAACGTGTGCTTTTGGAACATTTTCCCATGTGATTACATGTGAAACCCCATGTGATTACATGTGAAACCCATGTGATTACATGTGAAACCCCATGTGATTACATGTGAAACCCCATGTGATTACATGTGAAACCCCATGTGATTATATGTGAAACCCATGTGATTACATGTGAAACCTGTGGGATTGCATGTGAAACCCATGTGATTACATGTGAAACCCATGTGATTACATGTGAAACCCATGTGATTACATGTGAAACCTGTGGGATTGCATGTGAAACCATGTGATTACATGTGAAACCCATGTGATTACATGTGAAACCCATGTGATTGCATGTGAAACCCATGTGATTACATGTGAAACCCATGTGATTACATGTGAAACCCATGTGATTGCATGTTGAAACCCATGTGATTGCATGTGAAACCCATGTGATTGCATGTTGAAACCCATGTGATTGCATGTGAAACCCATGTGATTGCATGTGAAACCCATGTGCTTACATGTGAAACCATGTGATTACATGTGAAACCCATGTGATTACATGTGAAACCCATGTGATTGCATGTGAAACCCATGTGATTGCATGTGAAACCCATGTGCTTACATGTGAAACCCATGTGATTGCATGTGAAACCCATGGGATTAAATGTGAAACCCATGTGATTGCATGTGAAACCCATGGGATTAAATGTGAAACCCATGTGATTGCATGTGAAACCCATGTGAAAACCATGGGATTGCATGTGAAACGTAAAATTCCCATGTGAAACATTTAATCACATGTGAAACCCATGAGATATCATGTGAAATGTAAAATATCTCATGTGAAACCCATGGAATGACATTTGAAACCCATCAACAATCCATGTTAAAGCTACACACCATGTAAACCTGTAACTTCATGTGAAATCCATGTAAAAATCATTAAGCAATATACCGCAGAAAACGGTTAGGCCTACCATGTTCTTGTGTAGGTCTATAGCCTAATGTTTCCCAACATTAAAACAAAATAATTCAAATTTACTTTTTATTTCATTTCAAAATATGCAATACAAATTGAATGTTTAAAAAAACAAAGCAAAACCATAATAAAAATATACATAAATGCATAAAAAGCCGCAAAAAAAGCAGGTGTATATACGTGTGCGTGTGTGTGTGTATGTGTGTGTGGGGTGTGCATTTGTAAAATTGTGTGTTGTCTCAGTCCTCTGTGTCTCCTGCAGCAGGCATCCTGTTTTGGGATAGAAAAAGATCAAAGATTAGGGCAGTGCAAACCATAGACTGTAAAGCAATATGGACGTAGTGTCCGTGACGTCACCCGTAGGTTTTTGAAAAGCTTTTTTGAAGCCTAAAGTGGACGGGGCTTAATAATTAATTATTATTAATTTGTAATGTTATTATGTCATTAAAGGGATAGTTCACCCAAAAATTCTGTCAGTAATTACTCTCCCTCATGTTGTTCCAACCCCGTAAGACTTTCGTTCATCTTCGGGACACAAATGAATGTGATTAAATCTGAGAGCTGGATCACTCCTCCATAGGTTTCTAAGGGATTGGAACTTGACAGCCCCGAAAAGTTATTAAAGAAATCATTAAAAGAGTCCAAGTGACTACAGTGCTCAATCTTAAGTTTATAAAGCGACGAGAATACTTTTTGCGCGCAAAAACAAACAAAAATAATGACTTTATTCAACCATCTCTTCTCTTCTATGTCATTCTCCTAAGCTGTTGACGTAGTGTAACAGCGCAGCACTTGTGGGTTCTACGTCACACGTAGGCTCACTATTGACCGATGCTGGTCATGTGTGTGATGCATGTGACGTTCAACCAGAAGCGTTACGCAATTACACTACGTGAAATCTCCAGGCCCAAAGAGAATACTTGAATATATAATACTTGAAAGTCGCTATTTTAGTTTGTTTTTTTACACTCAAAAAGTATTCTCATCGCTTGATAAACTTTAGATTGAGCCACTGTAGTCACTTGGACTATTTTAACGATTTTTTTAATATTAATAACTTTTCGGGGCTGTCAAGTTTCAATCCCTTAGAAGCCTATGGAGGAGTGATCCAGCTCTCAGATTTAATCAAAAATATCTTAATTTGTGTTCCGAAGATGAACGGAAGTCTTACGGGGTTGGAACGACATGAGAGTGAGTAATTACTGACAGAATTTTCATTTTTGGGTGAACTATCTCTTTAAACGTTTTTACGTAAATATGATATGGAAACAAAAAATGCTGGCGAACAGCAATGCCGTTCTTGCTTAAATAAGAGTGGTGCGTCTCTTTTATAAAAAACACTATTGACAGTTTGTGAATAGATCACAATATAGACTGAGGAATAAACTGAGTCCTGCACAAGTCGGTTTCGCGAATATTACCTTTCTGCTCGTCTCCTCAGATCTTTTAACTTTTGTGCCATGCAGACCTTGATCTCAGTGCCTCCGATGCCTGGGTGCCTCTTTTTGACATGGTCTGTAAGAAATGAGATTGATTACATTAAAATTTGCAAACAAGTTTGACATGACGTGACATAACTGCCAGATTCAAACTGTGCTTTCCACGCTATAACTGGCGCTGACTGACACGCTCAGCGCTTGTCATATATAATAACTATTGATAAAAGATATTCAGACATGCTTACCAATTATTAGCTGCACCTTTTGTAGGTCAAGGCTCTTTTTTCACCAACAACCCCTTTTTTTTCCGTCCATGCTGCCATCTCTTCGCAAGAGAAGATGGAGTCCATAAGAGTTCTGGTTAACTTTTTGTAACCCATACATCTTTGAGCATGATCCAAAGCAACTGGGTTCATTAAGTCAGTCACAGACTTGTTCTGCAAAGAAAAAAAAAAAGAAAAAAATCTTCGTCAGGACAGAAACCGTGATCTTTTCAACGTTATTGCATATTAGGTGAGGTTTATACGTTGGAGCTGTGAGTGTAAATTTTAGCATACAAGTATTATGCTCGAGTCTTGTTACTCTTTTACCTTCATAGTTATTCCAGAGTTTTGGGGTAAAATGCGAGAAATCTCCTTTAGTGGACTTAGATATGCTGGGCACTACTCACTGAACTATAGAAATGACTTGATTGCTCATGACGTCATGTAAATTGAAGTCACCATATTCTATTGAATTAATAGGAAATCATCTGACTTTAATGAGAAAACATGACCTAACGAGTCAGTGTTTTTTTATATTTGAATACTATACATTCTAACCATGTAAACATCGAAAACATTTCTGATTATTATCAATGTTGAAAACAGTTGTGCTGATTAATGTGTTTGTGTAAACCATTGTAACAGTTTAAACCATTTTCCCCCCCTCCAGGATTCATTGTTAAATAGACCACAGGCATATGAAGGGCAGTTTACACTAATGTTCAAACATTTGAGGTCAATGATAGATTTAAAAATAAATAGAAAAAAAATAAGAAATTCATATTTTTACTCAGCAAGGATGCATTAAATTGACCAAAAGAGAGAGTAAGGATTTCTGTTTCAAATAAATGCTGTTATTTTAACCTTTCTATTCATCAAATAATCCTGAAAAACACAAAAATATGAAGCAGCACAACTGTTTTCAACACTGATAATAATCATAAATGTTTTTTGAGCATCAAATCGTCATATTAGAATAATTTATGAAGGATGATGTGAAGCTGTGATGCTGAAAATTCAGCTTTGATCACAGGAATTAATTGCATTTTACAATATATTCACATAGAAAAAAGTTTTTTATTTATTTATATTACTTCACAATTTTATTGTTTTTAATGTTTTTTTTTTTTGGGGGGGGGGGGGGGGGGGGGGGGGGGGGGAGGCTGAACACAAGAGACATAAACATTTGTACCAAGACAATTAGTGTATGTTTGACATTACTGTATGTTTGGCGTTTGACTTACTAATCATATGGTTCATCAATAGTGCTTAAGAGATGATGATCAGCTCTACTCTGCTATGGTGCAGGGCATCAGCACTGAAAGATCTAGGAACACAACAAGCCATTTGTCACTGAGCCAACAATGCAATGCCAGGTTTATTAAAAGGAAAGAAGCTACAGCCGATGTGAAATGCAGAAAAGAGAAAGAATTTAAAGAATATAATTTCTTAACTAGGATAACAGAATTTGTTTTTGGATTTATTATTCATTTAATTTTGCTCATACAGTGTAACTTCGTTTGGATGTCAAAACCTTCTTAAAATAAACAATTTAAAAACAAAAAATTGAGAAATAAAATGAGGTTATTTAATGAGCTTCCTCGGCTCACCTGTGTCCTAACGTTACTTCTCCGGCAGCAGCTTTATTCAGAAATGTTGACGTCGTGGAGCTTTCTCTCTGTTATGGGTTATTTTGTTACTACTGAAATCACAGAACATTTTTTAGCTAATCAAAATATGTTTAACGTTACCACTGAGCTAAGTTAACGTTAGTTTCAGCCAATTTTCTTGCTCCTGAACATCCCCCATAAGTTATGTTTACGTTTGTTTTAAATAAATAAATAAATAGCTCACTTCCAAGTAAAACCTTTACAAAACATCTCATCGACACATAAGAGGTGATTAAAAGCCCAAACTTTAATAAATAAAAGTTCAACCGAGTTAACGTTACGTTAGCCTAACATTAGCTAACGTTACCTCTTCTGAAAACGGTTGAGATCCTAACGATCCTAACGGACTTTTTCCTAAGACACTACACCATGTCTATAAAATAAATTTTTAACCGAACCGTGTCAATTACAAGTAAGAGAAATGTCAAAAACAGTTGTGAGTATTATTCGTGTGATTTTAGAGACTAATCTCACCTGAAAAAAACCGTGAGTTGAAACAACACCGAGAGAGGGAGTTTTGTTGATTACCAGTAGCAGTTGTCCCGCGCCGTTTCCATGGCAACTCTGCACGCTGGCCGCTCCAGTGTTTGAGAGACTCGAAAGTTCACGCGCATGGCATTGATTAAACCACGTCGAAATCATGCAGCACTTAAAATGAAAAGTTTATATATCCACTTTATTTTATTTGAAAACGTGCTTGCAATATTTTGTATAACATCACTTTGCTTTTGATTTTATTTTTAATATAAATAGCCTATATAAAGCCAGTCTTTATAGTGCTTTCAGATTATCTTTCAATGGTAGGCTACACACACAAACTACTGCCTTCATATTCTATTTACAAAGCACTTTTCAGGACATCTTTATATATATATATAGTGCTTGTAAATAGAATATGAAAGCAGTAGCCTATTGATTATATCAAATATTATACTGTTGATTATGTAAAATATATTTATAATATAGCTTTAGAAATGGTAAACAGTGTTGAAATAAAAGTATTGCAAAAACTCACTTGATTAAAAACTATATGCTACATTATCATTAAAATATATTCATGAATATTTTCACATTAGTAGGCAAATGTGGGCCTAGACCTACACATGCATTATACGCTTTGTGGTCTATGCATTTTGTGTGAATAAGGCTATTGAAGCTAAAAATGTACAGTATTTGTGACGTGGTAAAATAATTCACATCTTAAAACCTATTACAACGTGCAAATATATTTCACATGAGCTCCACATTATTACCTATAACATGTTTTCCACATGTGCCACGTGTTCCATTAAGTTCACATGTGGTGACATGTTGTTCACATGTGATGACGTTGTTCACATGTGGTCGAACATTACTCACATGTGGTGACATGTTGTTCACATGTGGTGAATTATTGTTCACATGTGATGAAGTTGTTCACATGTGGTCGAACATTACTCACATGTGGTGACATGTTGTTCACATGTGATGAATTATTGTTCACATGTGATGAAGTTGTTCACATGTGGTCGAACATTACTCACATGTGGTGACATGTTGTTCACATGTGATGACATGTTGTTCATATGTGGTCACATGTGGGCACATGTGGTCACATGTGGGCACATGTGGAAAACATGTGATAACATGTGAAATTCATGTGTTTTTTCTGTAAGGGGACAAGCGATCGTTAGATTTAATCAGCGCGATTTACAGCAACCGTGCAAATCATAGCCTACTTTGTTCTCAAATTGTTCATGTTAACAACATCACCATTGCGTGACTAACGTTATTTAATGTGTTTTATGATTACCTGTGTAGTTCACAAATCATATTCTCCATAGCTAAACGAGAACGGCACAACAAAGGAAACTCCATAACTGTGTGAATTAAGAAAACGTACTGTTACAGCCGTCTCTTCTTCTGTTTCGAACCCCTTCGGGAGTTCACGCACCTTTCAAAATCCTCACCGATGTGTATCCTTATGTTCGCATGAGACGGTTTCTTTCTCTTTCCACCTTAAATCCGAAGTACAAAGTCTTTTGGGTTTTATAACTGGTTAATCTCCAGTTGACACTGATGATTGTTGTTTGGATCTTTCTGGATCCGCCATAAGTTTAATCATGTAAAGTGCTGCGAGAAAAGCCCATCTCTACATCTCACGCGCAGTATAGCCGGCTAGCCGAAACTCCTCCTTTATGTGTACGGATGTGACGTAATGATGCAAAGACATGCTCGAATTTCCCGCGAAAACCCACCAGTACCACTGGAATTAAAATCATTATTACAAGCTAACCGTTTTGAATCTAGCTATGGCAAGCAGATAGTTTTGAACACTGGCTGAAGATGTTTTTTTTTAAATAATTGATTTGGATTATTTTTAACTTAAAAATGTTACGGACAGCAGCTTTAAGCTAAACATGGTGTCTGAAAGTTGTGGTTGGGGGTCAGTTTAGGTGCAAATGTTTTCGACTTTTGATGTAATTTCTAGTGAGAAATTAAATATTTGCTTAGTTATCACCAAAGCTCTCTCTATTTTGTTGTAGATCATTAAAGGGGTGGTTCAGAATTTTGGACATCGGGCCTCATTTCCAAGTGAGCCTTAGTGTTATCTATCAGTAGAGACATTTTTTTTTTAAATTCATCCAGTCGTCCCAGTTGCGTAGTTGCCCGGTGCTAGGCTAGCGCGAATCAATGGGACCAGTTCTAGTATGCCATAAAACAGTTTTACCCACTCCACAGTACACTAAAAGCAAATCGATTATAACGCCAGACTATCGATGTAAGTGTCTGTTGAGAGAATAATGTTAGAAATCAAACTATCCTTTTCATCTTAATGATTGCATTACATTTACAGGAACTAGTTTCTCAGCAGCGGCGGAATTATACTTCGCTCCGGTTAGTAGTAACGTTACTGCGTCAAAAAGTAAACAGAACAGAAGCTCACGACAGTCGGGAGGTCTAGCTAGCTTAGTAATAAATGTTGAGGTAAACAAAGGCAACATGGTGATTCGTGTGTGCATTTCGCAATTGCAAAATCAAACCTAATAAATGTTCATCGCGAAGTTTTCACAAATTTCATTTTGAAGATCCAGAAAGGATTCAACTTTGGATTATTTCTTCGGGCTTGGACAAGGAGACACCGGCAGAGATTCTAAATTTGGACTCTAAAAAAGGATTTGCAGTGACCATTTTAGACCAGACGACTTTAAAGAAGCATTTAATCGAAACAGTCACAGGTTTATGACAAGGAATGCAGTTCCAGCCGTCTTTCCAGATGCACCAACAGATGTAGCTAGCGCTACAGGTAATAACTTTTGTTAGGCTACTCTAGCTAGCTAATGGAGAAAGATCGTGAATTATGAATCTAGATTATGAAGCTAGCCCTTTCATAACTGATAGATCGACACTGACAACTGGTGCTCCGTTATGCACATTGGTCTGTCTCGGGAGGGGCTGTGCCCGGAAACATTTAAATTTTGGAAACTAGTGTCTAGCTCGTCTAGCTCAAGTTCTGTTATCTGTGTAACTAAGTTCCACTCCTTGCAGCAAAAACACTCGTCTTCCATCGGTATTTGTATAAATTTTCTGTACTGGCATTACCAGTCTCCCGATGTTCTGTCCCGGTTCTCTACGGCATCTCCACTGGCTGCTGTCTCTACAGACATTCTTTCTATTTCTGCCCTTTTAGCATCCATCTCGAGTAATTCTTCATCTGTGTATTCTGGCTCATACATTATATATGGTTCGTTGAATAACTCACATTTTTTCGTCTTCATCGTCTTCAAAGTCCAAAACAATGGTATTGCTTTCAAACGTTGCCATAGTCCTCTGTCTTGCTATTACATATATCACAAATTATACTCTGTTTCTGTAGTGATGAGTGTCAGCGGCAGGTAAATACGAGTAAATACACTTGCGTGACTGTCGTGTGGGACCGACTCACTCGGTTGCCTAGGTAACATATCACTCCACCGCTGCTGTAGACTGTGCTAATAAATATAGGTAAAACAATATAACTATTGCAATGCGATGAAAAGGATAGTTTGATTTCTAACATTATTCTCTCAACAGACACTTACATCGATAGTCTGGCGTTATAATCGATTTGCTTTTAGTGTACTGTGGAGTGGGTAAAACTGTTTTATGGCATGCTAGAACTGGTCCCATTGATTCGCGCTAGCCTAGCACCGGCCAACTACGCAACTGGGACGACTGGTTGAATTTTTTTTTAAAATGTCTCTACTGATAGATAACACTAAGGCTCACTTGGAAATGAGGCCTGGTGTCCAAAATTCCGAACCACCCCTTTAAATTGTTACGCTGCTTCAGAAGCCTGTCCGGAATCAGTTTCATGTTATACCTTTGTGTGCAAACGCTGCCTGAAAAATGAAATTTCTATAATAGTAAACTATACCTTTAAAAGTACATACATATTTCTTCATGGACAACACTGATTGGCTTTTGTTTCATTACAGTTGCGCAGATTTCCTGTATTGTCATGTACTAAATGAATTACATTTATTAAATTAATTAAAATCTATGTCCGTATTAAAGACATATTTGCAAAACAACATATGCTTTCCGGGACCTCAAAATACACCAATCATGTTTTTATAACAGTTGTTGCATTAATGAATGTCTTGTGTGAATGATTGAGAGGTTTCAGTGAGAAAAGCTCCTCCGCCTGCTCAGCGATTTCCTTCAAGTCAGCTCATCGGGCAGAATCATCTATCAGCCTGTGTCGTCATAAGTGGATTAAACATTCTGTTCCAAGTCATTAACGCTATTATTCAAAACTAATGAAATCTATAGCCAGATTACTGTAATGCTTCTGAATTTACTGACATGAAATAAACCCCCTGTCACAACCGCTCAGAGCGGGGAAGCTAACGCGGCAGCCCTGTCTGTCATCTTAATTATGCTGATGGATAGTAATGCACTTTGAGGGTGGTTGCGTGTCGGTTAAGACTAAGATTGCCCCCTCCAATTACTCTGTGGTTATTTATGAAGATAATATTGATGAGGAATCTTACAGCGTGTACATGACAAAGCTAAAATTACCTCTTTCACGGATAATTACTAGCCGGACACTTTTAGACAGATTGTACTCTAGTTGAAATTCAAAATTTAACCTTTAAAAAATGATGCTTGATAACATACTCAGATTTTGTTCTTTTCAACTGAAATGCAGCTGCCGTTACAGAAAAACGTTGCGCCTTTTAAGGTCCACAAGCTATCCTTAAGCTCTTTGATAATTTAACCGCTAAGGTTACTGTTGCTAACGCTTTACGGTCAATGGGAATGAACTGGAAATTTCTGACTGAGAGCAGCACAATTTTCTTGTCAGCTCGAATGGCATTTATGTGCTCATAAAGTGGTAAAAATAGATGGATATTATTTTTATGTGGGCTGGAATTGAGTACAAATCTGGTGTTTTTCTATAAATAACGTGGCGCGCATTCACATGATTAGCAACTGATGCAAAGTACAATTGAAAAAAAGGCTTCCGCATTCTACTGAAAAGACAAAAACCTTAATTCAAAAGCTGTTATAAGTGATAGTGTAAGTGAACACAACTATTTTTTGGGGGTGTGTGGGGGGGGGGGGGGGGGCGATTCGGAAAAGAAAATGGCAAGTTATTGTAGGCCTAACAAACACAACTTGTTCACACACAATGTGTTTTCCCATTCCACTTTGCTTCTTTTTCATTGTTTTTCATTGTACAGTAAAAGCGCTAGACTGATGTGTTTGACAGTTGCGCTCCCATTTAACGTCCAGGATACTTTTGCAGTGTTTCATGGTTCTATAAATGTATGTTTAACTTTTACGCCTCTCTAGACCTGCACTGACATTGTGTTTTTAACCGCACAACACGTTCTGCTTTAATGGCCCGTAATTGCTGGAAATATAACAGCGCCTTTTTATTCCAGTGTTGTTATTTACGCAGAAAGTTAGCCTCATACATTCAGTTTAACAACAGCAAGCCAAAGAGGGCAAGGTTTCAACTGAACTATGCATATGTATTTTATGCAATAAAGCATAAAATTGCACCTGGTCATGCAATAAATGTATGTTCTTAAATGAGCAAGGTTTTCTATATTATTTCAACTGCTCATGGTATGACCCATTTAGTGGTGGCCAAATAACACTTTAAAATCAGTCAATGCTATAAAATGTATGTGCCTATTCATTTTTACAAGTAAATATGAAGATACTCGTTAACTTTTAACGAGTTATTCGCACCTTAATTGCACGCAAATCTTTTTTTGCTCGTGTGATCGTCAGCGTCTTTTGTGAATGGCTACCCACTGCTCAGTTGTGTGTGTGTGTGTGTGTGTGTGTGTGTGTGTGTGTGTGTGTGTGTGTGTGTGTGTTCACTAATCCTAATGTGTGTTTAACTTGGATGGGATAAATGCATCGGACAAATTCCGATTACCATACTCGGCCTCCACATTTCACTTTCTTTCATTTCTTGTGCATAAATGTCAAAACAATGTTTCACTTGCTTCTCATTCTATTTGATAATTAATTTTCGCAGACGACAGCATGTGTTTTGGTACTGAGAAAACCTTGAGTGACCCTTCAGAAACAGATCTACATTCTTCAGCACCCTGCTCTTTCTCATGTGTCAGGGTTTGGAATGACGAGACCCCCATCAACTGCTCTCTTCTCACAGTGGTTCTTCTTCCTGATGATTCACGATGACCTCCGAGTCATTGAATTCTTTCCACTTAAACCATTACTCAGCATTACACAAACATGGACACATATCAGTAAAGTTCTTCAGGCATTCAGAGGGGCACTAAAGGGGCCTGTTGAATGCCAGAGCCTGGAGATCAGCGCCCTTCATTAATGAAAACAGAGCTTCGGGGCCAAATGATGATAACAAGCGGTTTTGGTTCCATTTGATTAAACTAATTTATTTGGCAGACATAAGATGGAGTGAAGCCTCAGTGCTAATCAGGCCAATTTCTGTTTGGAACAACATGAGGGGAGTAGCCTAAATAATGAGAGAATTTTCATTTTGAGGGGAAATATTATCTTAAAATCGCATTAGTCTTTTCTTCGATGTGCATGAAACGGTTTCTTGAACAAGAAAAAATGTAGGAGTTTGTCCAAAGGACTTGAGTTTGTCCATTGTAAATTATTGTCTTTTTGTCATTTGCTATTGGTCGATCCCATGTGAGTGACAGGTTGTCCCGCCCTCGTGCCAGGAAACACATCATCAAAGAGAAGTGGTTGGGGGGGAAATATTAGGGAGGGACTAAATATTGCAAGGGCACATAATTTTTAAATAAATAACGATGTGCACAGATTGCATTTATAACAAAAACTGCAATATTCAATTAAAAAAAATTGTCCATATTGATTTCATGGTGATTTTAACTATGAAAATTATGGTAACCTAAGTCCTCAAGTGGCTGTTAAGTTGGTAACATTTCTCTCTATTTGAATCTCCCTGAACACACATTATGAATTAAATATCAACATAAAGTACCATTTAAAACATTTATGCTGAATTTAACATTGTGTTCAGTGTCACAAGCAATATAGGAGGCAGCTGAGTGTGTGTTGCTGGATTAAAGCACAGCTATCATCTAACCTGCTTTTTGACAGGCAAGGCTGTGCTGCCTGAACAGACATGAATAGACACTTATATCTGTGTGAAAAAGCTAACTGCATCTGAACACACAATGCAGATAAGAGAAGTCTCTGGGGCTTAACCGCAAAGATGATACTCCCTCCAGAAAAACCTTTGCTGGATGACACCACAAATTGTGTTAAATCATGTTTAATGAAAAGGTAGCTCCGCAAGGCAGTCAAGTTAGATTACATAATTACAGGAAACTAGGGCATCAGCACAGCAGCGGCAACACACACGGCATACACCAGGAGACAAACACCTCAGGGGATGAAAGGCCCAGAAAACAAACAATGATTTATCATCCTTTCTCAATATTGCTTTTCTTCTCTTGCCTTTGCCGATTTTCATTAATAATCAACATTAAGTCAAAACTGACCCTATTACTGTCTCAATAAATGCCTCCAGTCTCATTTTGCACAATTTGTCGGAAAAAAATTTGTGGATGACATCAAGAAGAACTTTTCAGCCTCCAACCACCTGTCTCAATAGACCGTATGCACCAGAGAAACAAGTGCGCAGCCATCTTTAGAATATTGTCTTCTTGTAAAACTAAATAAATAAATATTATCCGAATCCGGCCCGCCCTGTCATTTTATGTGGCCCGCGTGAGCTCAAAATGCATATGATTGTCTTAAAATAAAGTATGCTTACAGCGTACATTGACCAAAAACTACATTTCCCACAATGCATGTCGATTTTGTAACCCGCGAAATGACGGCATCGTGCGCTTAACGGAGGAGTTGAGAAAGAGCTATTGATAACACAAATTTTAAATTTATAAACTAAAATGTCCAAAAAGAGAAAAATCGATGCAGAGGGGAGGCAATTTAAAGAACGATGGGAAAGTGAATACATGTTTGTACTTCAAGGAGAAAAACCGGTATGTCTTCTGTGTGGCGAGGCAGTGTCGGTGATGAAGGAATACAATTTACGTCGGCATTTTGACACCAAACATGGAGCGAAGTATGCTAACTCTTGTCTCTAAGAAAAAAAACAAATTGTTCAAGAATTGAAAGGCAGACTGCAATTGCAGCAAAATATGTTCACAAAAGCCACATGAAAAAATGATGCAGCCGTGAAAGCTAGCTTTATTGTGGCTGAAGAAATCGCCCGCGCTTCCAAGTGTTTTTCAGAGGGAGCATTTTTGAAGAGGAGTATGCTAAAGGTATGTGAGCAGGTGTGCCCCGACCAGATACAGAATTTTTAAAAAATGTCAGTTTGTCAAGAAACTCGCGGACCGAGTTAGAGAACTGGCAGGCAATCTGACAACACAGCTGGCCGAAGTGACACGCAGTTACCAGACTTTTTCATTAGCTGTTGATGAAAGTACAGACAATACGGATACAGCGCAACTATCCATTTTTATAAGAGGCGTGAAAGCAGACTTCACTATCAGCGAGGAGCTCTTGGATGTAGTTGCAATGCATGGGACGATGAAGGGGAAGGACATTTTTGATGCGGTGGAGAGGTCTGTAAGTAAATGTAAATTACCTTGGGAAAAGTTGGTGGGGCTAACTACCGATGGCGCACCTGCGATGTGTGGAGAAAAAGCAGGCTTGGTTGGACTAGTGAAGGAGAAAATGCAAGAAAGTAACTGCCACACACCTCTGATAACTTATCATTGCATTATCCACCAAGAAGCTCTGTGTGGAAAGGTTCTGGAACTGGATGATATAATGAGCACAGTCGTGAAAACAGTGAACTTCATTCGAGCGCGTGGCCTGAATCACCGCCAGTTCCAGCTGTTTTTAAAGGAGGTGGGCTCGGAGCATGGAGATGTGCCGTACCATACAGAAGTAAGGTGGCTGAGCGCGGTCCTCAGATGATTTTTTGAGCTGAGGGAAGAAATTGCGCTTTTCATGCAAAGTAAAGGAAAACCCTTGCATGAACTGTCTGATCCAAACTGGCTGTGTGACTTTGCTATGTTGTGTGACCTAGCGGAGCATCTCGCCCAACTGAATCATAGGCTGCAGGGACGCAAACAAGTCATCACGCAGATGTCCGACATGATCACAGCTTTCCAGCGTAAACTGCACATGTGGAAGTCCCAACTGGAACAGGATAATCTTGCCCACTTTCCTGTCTGTCAGAGCATCTCCACCTCAGTCTCTGGTGCTTTTTCATGCGCTCGGTTGGCTACTAAAGTGAACCGTTAATTAATGAATTTGATCGGCGCTTCTCTGACTTTAAAACACAGCACCCAGGCTTTGCCATCTTTGCCAATCCTTTCGCCGCTGACGTTGACAGTGCGCCCCATCTCCTTCAGATGGAGTTAATAGAACTTCAAAGCAATAGTGGCCCGAGAGCAAAGTTCCAGGATGCTGCAATCGAGGACTTTTACCGCCTACTGCCCCCTGCTTTGATGCCGTAGCTCCGGCTTCATGCTGCCCGCGTTCTGTCCATGTTTGGGAGCACCTACCTGTGCGAACAGATGTTTTCAATAATGAATCTAAACAAGACCAAGCACAGATCACGCATCAACGATGACAACCTCCACGCTGTCTTACGGATTGCTACAGCACAAGACCTAAAGCCAGACATTGACGGACTGACCAGAGGAAAACGGTGTCAGACATCCAGCCAGAAAACAAATAGGTAAGCATTTTTATAAACCTGAATATAATATAAAATATAATTATATAACCCATATATAAAAATATAACCCAAATATAAAAAAAATATTTCAACCGAATAAGTACAGTGTAATATGTGTGCAATGTAATGGTTGAGCTTACATTTTGTTTTGTGTTTGTTATTTTCAGAACATGAAATGGATGAGAATGGTGTGGAATATGGTGTAGGTAGGGTGAGAACAGATCTTTGGTGTGTTGAGGTCAAGCAGCATCACCTCATCAACTTCACACAGAACTTGACCAATACAGTTGTGAACTGAGACAAACACATATTCTTAGCCACTCACACTTACTGTATGTGTTGGACCATAGTTCTGCCCCTCTCAACTGAGACAAAAGTTTTGAACAAAGTTGATTTAATAACTTGTGTTTAATGATATTTGTCTTTGTTATTCACTTGAAAAGTTTGATCTTTCTTAACCTGATAAATTAAAGAGATTTATGATATATAAGATATGAGATTTATAATAACACAGAGCAATGTGCCTATACATATATTTTACATTTATGTGAATGTATTTGCTGTATTTGTACACTTGAATAAATAATTATCAAATCAAATAATTTTATAATAATCATTTGTTACATTATATAGCGCTTTTCTAGGTACTCAAAGCGCTTTACATTGAAGTGGGAATCACCTCAACCACCACTAATGTGCAGCATCCACTTGGATGACAAATACAGAGAGAGTTATTTAACAATATGTTAAGAAGTAGCTACATTTAAACAGTTTTATAGTTACAACTGGCCCTTTGAGGCCAACCATAATTCTGATGTGGCCCGGGGTAAAAATGAGTTTGACACCCCTGGTCTATAGAATGGTGTAGGTATGATGTAAATTTATAGGCCAAAACACGAAAACAAGTTAGCATTTTAGCACTTTAGGATCCATTGTCCCGAAGTCAATGGGGTTTTTTTTGTCGAGGGAATCAGTGTGATGCGAACTCCCATTTGGCCTATGAAATGATGTCATACCGCGTTGCTATAAATTCTATTTAAAATAAATGCTGTTCTTTTGAACTTTCTATTCATCAAAAAATCCTGAAAAAAATGTGTCACAGTTACCACAAAAATACCAAGCAGTACCGCTGTTTTCAATATTGATCAGCAATAGAATTAGCCTGGCAAGCCAGACCCACATCAAGATGTTAGGTCTGGGAACTCACCATTGGCATGCCTCAATCAGAGGGGCGGGATAAACAGTTGTCGTTCAAATTCTCTGCACGCAATAGGATAGCGCTACAACCAACCAGAGCAACGAACGGTTGTGGCTGAGTGAGTCCCATGCGTTTTCCCATCAGCGGAGCAAGTTGATATATTCAACTTTTGTCGTATCCGGTCGGCAAAACTTCGAAAACATCTTCCTTTTTTAAGAATAAAAATTTTCTCAAAGAAAAGCTTAACTCCAAGTCCTCCAGTCGCGGCCAAAGCCGATTCGAAAGACCACTGTTCTCCAGCAGCAGCGTCATCTTCTTTGTTTTTGTCACGATTCTATGTGTTTAGTTATCTTTTGTGATCTTGTTTTCCCCTGTCTTGTGTGATTTTTGGTTAAGTCCTGTTAGTTTTCCCGCTCCTCGTTTGTGTCCAATTTTCTGCACCTGTTTTCAGTTAATTATCTTGTTTGGTTCAGTGTATTTAAGCCCTGTGTTTTCCCTGAGTGTTTGTCGATCGTCGTCAATGTATGGTTGTATGTTAACCCTGAAGTCCTGGAGTTCTGTTCTTTTGTTCTCGTTTGTTTTTGGATGTTCTGAAGTTTATTTAATAAATCTATTATATTGAAGCCCTTGTCCTCGTCTTCAGCTACCTGCAGCAACCCTGACAGAACGATCGACCTTAAAAATCCAAAAATGGGCCGAAGGAGGAAAGACAAAGAGGTGAGCCCCTTCGAAAACCCAATCCTCTTCCAAGAGGAGCGCTCACTCGAAGAGTATGCGGGGCTCTATTTAGTGCTTTATGATGATGTGTCGTTGGAGGAAGAGGAACTAACCAGGAGTTTCTGGGGTGGACTGAAAGACCCACTAGCCCAGATAATTCTGGTAAGGGACCTCCATCTATCCTTCCTGGAGTTCGTGGATCACACGCTGTGGTCGTGTGGATCTGAATACCACGTGGAAGATCTCCCACTCCAGCCAAATCCAAGTCCGGTATGCCCTGAGCCCGTCGCCTGCCCGTCAGAGCCTGAGCCCATTGCATGCCCGCCAGAGCCTGAACCCATCACCTGCCCGTCAGCCCCTGAGCCCATCACCTGCACGCCAGCGCCTGAGCCCATCACCTGCACGCTAACGCCAGAGCACATCGTCTACCCGCCAGAGCCTGAGCCCATCGCATGCCCGCCAGAGCCTGAGCCCATCGCCTGTCCGCCAGAGCCTGCACACCGCATCAGCCCTGCCACCAGGTCGGTCCCTGGACTTCCCCGGCTGATATCCTGTATGACTAATCCCCCGCTGATATCAGTGCGATTAGCCCAAAAGATGGCTGCCGAGTAGGGCTGTCACTTTACGTTCGAAAATCGATTGCACAATCGATCGGACCAACCAACAACAAGTATCGAAACGAAAATAGGGAATCGATTTTAGCTGCCTTTTTTTTTTTTAACCAAAAATGTGTTTTAGGTGGACAGATCAATAGAACATGTAGGATGTTGGAAAATAATAATGTCTTTTCTGTTAACCAAATGCTTTTTGATATTCGCTATTACTTTAATGCAAGTGAACAAGCGCTCCGTTATTTGTTGCCAGAGCCGTTGCTTAGTGACGTGTGTCTTCAAGTAGGCCAGAAATGCGCAGATTCTGCGCAATACGCTGTATTTAATATATCACGAGGACTCACGAGTTGCGTGTTTGCGCTAAATCCACACAGATTTGGATTACACGAACTTCCACAGCAAAGAAAGTGAGTAAGCATAGACGCACGCCTCTTGATTTGACAGCGTTAGCCGCCAAAATTTATTTTTACCCGCATTTGGGGAGTTAAGGCCAGGGTGTTCATTTCAATCCCTGAATGTAGCACTCCTGTTTGTTATTGTGCACGAAACTTCACGCCAATAAAGCATCAGGAAAATTGCTGATTTGCGCCCTCTTTACGTTCGTCCTAATGCCTGTTAGTTGTCCGTGGATTTGCCTATATTTGGTGTTGAAAATGGAAGCGTCTTTAGACACGGAAAATCGATTTTACAGTCGATTCAATGAACACTTATGTCTCAAAAATCGAACAGGATTTTTTCACAAAAGTGACAGCCCTACTGCCGAGGCTGAGGCTCACGTCAGCCACATCCAGCCAGAGACCGTCACCTGCCCGCCAGAGCATGAATCCAGCCCCAAGCTCCCTGATGTGCTGGCCCCGTCCAGTTCCGAGTCCCCTGATGTGCTGGCCCCGTCCAGTTCCGAGTCCCCTGATGTGCTGGCCCCGTCCAGTTCCGAGTCCCCTAATGTGCTGGCCCCGTCCAGTTCCGAGTCCCCTGATGTGCTGGCCCCGTCCAGTTCCGAGTCCCATGATGTGCTGGCCCCGTCCAGTTCCGAGTCCCATGATGCGCCAGAGCCCGTTGACCCAGCGCCAGAGCCAGAGCCTGGTTACCCAGCGCCAGAGCCCGTTGACCCAGCGCCAGAGCCCGTTGACCCAGCGCCAGAGCCCGTTGACCCAGCGCCAGAGCCAGAGCCCGTTGACCCAGCGCCAGAACCAGAGCCCGTTGACCCAGCGCCAGAACCAGAGCCCGTTGACCCAGCGCCAGAGCCCGTTGACCCAGCGCCAGAGCCCGTTGACCCAGCGCCAGAGCCCGTTGACCCAGCGCCAGAGCCCGTTGACCCAGCGCCAGAGCCCGTTGACCCAGACCCAGAGCCCGTTGACCCAGACCCCGTTGACCCAGCGCCCGTTGATGTCAAGTCTGTTTCCGTTCCTGAACCTGTCCTTCTCCCCAAGAAAATTTTGGGGGGGGGGCTATACGCCTTCGCCGTGGCCGGCCAAAGATCCATGGAGGCCTGAAAAAATAGCACCGCCATGGCCACCCGAAGGGTCTTCACCACCACGGCCGCCTGAAGGGTCTTCACCGCCGTGGCCACCCGAAGGGTCTTCACCGCCGTGGCCACCTGAAGAGCCTGCACCGCCGTGGCCACCCGAAGGGTCCTCACCGCCGTGGCCACCCGAAGGGTCCTCACCGCCGTGGCCACCCGAAGGGTCCTCACTGCCGTGGCCACCCGAAGGGTCCTCACTGCCGTGGCCACCCGAAGGGTCCTCACCGCCGTGGCCACCCGAAGGGTCCTCACCGCCGTGGCCATCCGAAGGGACTGCTCCGCCCTGGACACGCCCACAGCCAACACCGTCGTGGCCACGCCCACAGCCTGCACCGTCGTGGCCACGCCCACAGCCTGCTCCGCCTTGGCCACGCCCACAGCCTGCACCGTCGTGGCCACGCCCACAGCCTGCACCGTCGTGGCCACGCCCACAGCCTGCACCCTCGTGGCCACGCCCACAGCCTGCACCATCGTGGCCACGCCCACAACCTGCACCGCCGTGGCCACGCCCACAGCCTGCTCCGCCCTGGAGGCTTCCTGGACCTGCACCATGCCCTCGTCAGCCTCCAGGGCGCCCACCCTCCCACCCCTTTGGATGTTATACGGCGCGAGGACGCGCCTTCGGGGAGGGGGGAGGTACTGTCACGATTCTATGTGTTTAGTTATCTTTTGTGATCTTGTTTTCCCCTGTCTTGTGTGATTTTTGGTTTAGTCCTGTTAGTTTTCCCGCTCCTCGTTTGTGTCCAATTTTCTGCACCTGTTTTCAGTTAATTATCTTGTTTGGTTCAGTGTATTCAAGCCCTGTGTTTTCCCTGAGTGTTTGTCGATCGTCGTCAATGTATGGTTGTATGTTAACCCTGAAGTCCTGGAGTTCTGTTCTTTTGTTCTCGTTTGTTTTTGGATGTTCTGAAGTTTATTTAATAAATCTATTATATTGAAGCCCTTGTCCTCGTCTTCAGCTACCTGCAGCAACCCTGACAGTTTTCAAGTAGCAGGGAATTCACGTGGAACCGTCACAACTCTGTCGTCATTATGTTAAGCCCGCCCACCAACTCTATACACGATGTGATTGGCTTGACCAGAGTTTGGTTTTTCCAGCTCGAAAGCCAACGAAGAGTTGCTAGACTACACTGGCTGCAAAATACTTTTTGCTGCCGCTAGGGTGCGTCTAGATTTCTAGGTTACATTAGAATGATTTTATGAAGGATCCTGCAACACTTAAAACTGAAGTAATCGCTGCTGAAAATTCAGCTATGTAATTATATTTTATAATATATGAAAATGAAAACAAAATACATCATGGGTTTTACTTTTTGTTTTGACTTTAACTGGCTACTGGCCCATTTCAGCAGCAATCTGCCAGTTTTACATTACATTGTGCTGGACCTGTCATGCATGCCTATAGGCATATACATGCTCTGTTTCACAGGCAATGCAGATCAAGGCTTTTATTTTAACAGCGCTTCTTTATATCGGCCTTTCCCATCTCCTGTAAAATTGGCAACATATAAATTTGGGCAAGTAAACCTCCCTACTGCTTAGACCCCATAATGAGCTGATGATAGACATGTTCAACTACTCAGAGGGGTATAATACCAGTTAGAATTGGATTAAATAAGCTCTTTCTTCTATTGCCCACTGTTCCCATTCAGGTTTTTTACAATCTACACACTTGCCTGTCATAACATAATTAGCCAAGTCTTTTTAGCACAATTTAAATAATTTACTCACGCTCATGTTGTTGGGTTAACATTACACTGAATGTCAGTGTTGCTCTTTTTCATACAATGAAAGCCACAAAACATGCTGAGTATTCAAAGGTTCAATGACCAATGCATTACTTGCATTATTTGTAGCACGCTTCCTATCCAATAATCACAATGGTCTTTGTTACTTTTGATAATAAACAAAAGCTATTGCCACCTTCGGGGCAAAAAACATTCTCAATTTTCCATGCGTCAGCCATTTCCTTGGTAACACAAGAGTTTACAGATGTTATGAGATGTAAATAGCGATCAAATATTTCTATTATTAACTTGTTTACTAAGCTCAAATAGCCAGTTATAGAGCTTAGCCAGTTACAGAGATACTGGTAGCCAGGCAACAGACAAGTGACCAATTCTGAGTGGCGACGTCACTACACGCATTCTATCAGCACAGTTTAGTTATCCAACCGTACTGAGAATTCCGGGTGAGAACGGTTTGTAATCGTGCCATGCCTAACCAAGAAAAGCGCCTAAAGTCTCAGATTTCAAATTCTGATAAATGTATCATGAAATTTAGGGCGCTTTCACACTTGGTTCGATTGCCTGTTCCGAACCCGAGTTCAATTGCTCCCCCTGTGTGTGTATACATATAATATATAAAACCAAAACTTTTATGTTAGATGCGATTAATCGCGATTAATCACTGTTAAAGGGATAGTTCACCCAAAAATGAAAATTAAGTCATTAATTACTCACCCTCATCCTGTACCAACCCCGTAAGACCTTCGTTCATCTTCGGAACACAATTTAAGATATTTGTGATTAAATCTGAGAGCTGGATCACTCCTTCATAGGCTTCCAAGGGATTGAAACCTGACAGCCCCGAAAAGTCATTAAAGACATCGTTTTAAAATAGTCCAACTGGCTACAGTGGCTCAATCTTAAGTTTATCAAGCGACGAGAATACTTTTTGCACGCAAAAAAAAACTAAAATAACGACTTTATTCAACCATCTATTCTCTTCTGTGTCATTCTCCTAAGCTGTTGACGTAGTGTAACAGCGCAGCGCTTCTGTGTTATACGTCACACGTAGGCTCACTATTGGCCGACGCTGGTCATGTGTGTGATGCGTGTGACGTTCAACCAGAAGTGTTGTGCAATAACAATACGTGAAATCTCCAGGCCCAAAGAGAATACTTGAATAAAGTCACTATTTTAGTTTGTTTTTTTGCGCTCAAAAAGTATTCTCGTAGCTCGATAAACTTAAGATCTAGCCACTGTAGGCACATGAAATATTTAAACATTTTCTTCAATGACTTTCTGGGCCGTCAAGTTTCAATCCCTTAGGAAGCCTATGGAGGAGTGATCCACCTCTCAGATTTAATCAAAAATATCTTCATTTGTGTTCCGAAGATGAACGAAGGTCTTACGGGGTTGGTACAGCATGAGGGTGAGTAATTAATGACTTAATTTTCATTTTTGGGTGAACTATCCCTTTAATATTTGTGTATTTTCTTTAAATCTGTCACAAATGCAAGTTTTTCCGCAATTTTAATGTTTGTACAGGCTACAAGTCAGTTTTTGCCTGAGTGTTCATTATCATGTCTGAAGTTTAGAAATTGAATTTATAAGTTTGGGAAAAAGAAAAAAAATTACATGTTACAGATTGATTATTTTCTTTTGCACATGACTTGAACCGTATGGACCACATGGTGTCTTGTTTCAGTGTCGATCCTCTTCAGATCAAAGTCTTGCCTCAAAATCGACCGACTTAGATCTTAGCCTTGACTAGAATGAACTAATCTTGACTAAAACTCTTTTATGAATTTAATTAAAATATCTGCTAAATGTTGGCTTTTCCACCCACAGTTTCACCTCCTACTGCTTTACTTTATCATTTCCTCTGTTCATTTAGAAAGAAGAGAAGCACCGCGGTTGCCCAAGAGAGAGTAGAGGTAGACTTCCAAATACACATTGATATTCAGTTCAGTTTGCAGCTGCATCCCCTCTGGTCCATTCGCCCACTATTCAATTTATACAAACACAAGGTTGCAGGGGTTACAAAAATTGCCAGATCTCCCGCTTCTCAAACACAGCTTTGTCAGATGTAAATGACAGACCGACATTAGATGTCTGCCTCGCAGCGTCACGTATCCAGCAGCACCTCTTTCAGATGCTGTGATGTTTAATGGAGTGTAGAACATCTCGACAGCTCGCTCAGAGAAAAGCATTGTGAACTAAATCTTGGGGTGTGTCTAATCTCCCATAGACGGAGCTAGATATGGATTATTGTCTAAATGGCAAGTCCACACTGATTTAGCCATAAATCGCCCACTAAGACAGGAAGAGAGCGTCAGTAAGATGTTCTGTGATTTTTCATGGAACACCAGGAGCATGTCGATCAGTTACTCTGTTGGCCCTGGGAACCCCAGAGAACATTCACTGGGATGAAAACCAACAATCACATTGTGTATCACGCCATTTATTTACTTTGAGAGCTCATCTCTCCCAAAGGCTCACTGTGGCTCTTTTCCAAAACCTACCGAGTTGCCTTTCTGCCTAGACAGCTGCTGTTTAAGGGGACATCCTGACTTAAATAGAACTAGAAGTGACTGATTTGGAGTGCTCTACATGTGAAACAACTGTAATATAATTGACCTATCGGTAAGCCCCTCCCCTCGAACGGAGATTCAACCCCAGTGGAGGTTGAATATCAGTTGCACAGGGACTGGAACTCAGACATCTTTAGGTTTCAGCGCCATATAGAAACATTGGAAGCTCCGAAGCTCTCATTGTTTTGATGGTGTTTATGCTACAAAAATGGTAAAACGATGTGCCTGAGGTATAGCCTACTTGTAACACTGATTTCAGGTATCATGAGAGGATGGGCATGGGTATTGAATCACTGTGCGCTTGTTCACCAGCGTGTTTCAAAAGTGTGATAAGATCTGCGCAATAGGACTGAAGCCTGGTTAATTTATCAATGATGTGGGCACAGTAAGGTTCCCTAAGGATTCAACCCCAATCCCAATGAAGACGAAAACATACATTTTTGGTTGTCTTATTAAGTTACAATTAAAGTTAGTGAGTAGGCCTACATGCTAACGTACAAACCTAAAAAGCAAGGCTAACTGTTCTTCTCACGTCATCCAGTGTATCAGGTCTACATTTCAGTGCCTCTCCAGATTAAACTTGGTAAATGTAAATTCATTTAATCTTACCATACGTGTACAGTGTTGATGTTGTGATGACCGTAACATAAGGCTTCTCCCGCTTGCATTGTGATCTGTAAACCCTCGCTTCCAAATTAATCTTGTTACCCACCATATTCCACACCATACTTCACGGCCGTTAAAAAAGTATGTTATATAGGCTAGTATGAGTGTGTAGTAGCCTAGGCTACAAATGCAAATCTGGACGAAGGCTACTATATTCGCCATGTTGTCATTATCATATGACCAACCAGCATCAGTTAAGTTGCACTGCCATTCATAAATCCTCTCCCGTGGCCTCCAATATTATCTGTCTGCAATCCCGGAGGTGAATTTTTTTTTTGCAGGATGGTAGGGGAAGACTCATTCCCCTAACCGTCACCGGGGGTCTGATGACCTACCCCTAACCCCGCCCCTAAACCTACCCGTCACTGGGGTCTGAATGATGACCTACCCTAAACCTACCCATCACTGGAGTTAAGACCAATCAGGGATGACTTCCCAAATGAATATTCATGAGTCTTCCCCTACCATCCTGCAAAAAAAAATTCGCGTCCCGGAGGCTGCATTTTCAGGGACCCACTTCTAGGACCGCATTTCTAGGACCCTAGTTTTTTGTGACAGCGCCACCTACCGAGTCGGAGAACCACAGTCGCATTTCCAGGACCCTAGTTTTGGAGGTCCGAAAAAAGTGCCACCAAGGCAGTATTTCCACCCAGTTTTAACTACATTAGAGTTTTTTATAAGTTTTATTACACCCAAAAAAGTCCTAGAAGTGGGGTCCTGAAAATGCAGCCTCCGTTTTTGCAGGCAGATGCTACTCGTGGCCTCAGTAAAGTGTCCTTGTATGCACACTTCAGAATCAGAAAAAGTATGCCATCTGGGTACTTTTTGCCTACTTTTTTATGAGTACTGTGAATTCGGTCACTTCATTTGTCACATACTGTTTTTCGCCTACTATACAGTATATAATAGCCTACTGCCTACACTATAGAAGTATGCGATTTCGGATGCAGCCTCCCTCTTCATCACTCTCTCCCCTCCCCCATCATGACCGCATGCGCCCCCTATAGGCCTGATGATTGGCTGCAAGATTGTTTTGGTGCTCTGTGGATCAGTCTGATTTCCACTTTTTTTTCTTCTCTTATTTACACAGCCAGGGCTAAGAGCAAACTTTTTTTTCCCAGCACACACACAGTAGCCTACAGACATCCAGCAAATATTCAGCAAAAATATTTGTTTAGGTGTTGATTTAATTTTACAACAGCATTTGTAAGAAATCGCATAAGATTGATTGACACTGAATAACATAATTATGATATTAAGCAATACATATTATTAGGTTAACATTTAAAACTAAAATTAAATAATCCAGGGTTGCACTTCTGAGACAGCTCACCAATTTGAACACATTGTGCAATATTAAACTAAAAACACAACCCCAAGTAGTCTGTATTTGGGACCAAAAATATACATATATATATATCATCAGAACTGACCCAGCTGCAATATCAGATTTTTTCTTGCTTTGACCCATAGATTTATCTTTTCCCACTGATGCATTTTCTGTAAAGCTGATATGAAACAATATTGTGAAAAGCACTAAACAATTAAATGTGAATTGAACTGAATTGAATTGCAATGCATTTGATATCATAAAAATAAAAAGCTGCATTACATTTGGAACAGTCATACTTGCAGCACATTAAGTTTTAAAGACTCTTTCTAACAGTCCAGCTGCGATATCCTCTTGTTATCTGTGGTGAAACCAATACGAGTCCTCTTTGATTTCACATTCAAACTTATAAAAATCCCAGCTGTGATAACCTGCCTTCTAAACAATATTGTGTCTCATAGCACCATGGCAGAACTGTGGTAATGGCTTGAACCTGTGTCAGCTTAAACCTATTAGTCACACTTAATGGAACAGAAAGGAGATAAAACGGGGGAATCGTTTATTCATATCCTCTGAGGACTACATGAAAAACATCCAACCTCTTTTATTATTTGATTTGACTATGTGTTATTGCATTTAGAAAGCAGCCGACCCTTTCTGTTTTTAATATCCATCTCATATCTGTGTTTGCAGTGCTGTGAAAGCATTTCTGCAAACATCCTGTGGATATTTGTTCTGGGTCACATTCTGTGACTTCAGCTATTGTGTCTACATGGCGTGCTGTAGACTGTGAAGTCACTGGTGGATTGGCATGAATATACAATTTTGAATCTGTTAAGGCAGTGGCATAATGTTTCTGCCTTTATCTAGACTGCAAGTATTTGCTTGGCTATACTATTTTGTGTATTTTTATTTTTATACCAACAAACCTTTTTGACTTTTTAAAAGGATTTATTACATTAGAACTGCATTTTTTCAAAGAAAATTGACAGTTGAGCCCTTTCCAAAATCCATTAGTCTAATGTGTCTGAATGTTTTACTTTTTCTAATTCAGTTACTAATTTCATTTAAGAGAATAAGGTGCTTAAAATGAATTTCAAAATAATTTTACAGTAGCTTATGCGGCCATTTCCATTACACCGGTTTCAACTAAAAACGTAAAACTTTTTTAATGTGTTTTGTCCATTCATTTACACTACTGAGAGCCTGAAAACGCAAACTTTTTGCAAGGTCTTTAAAACGATACTGTTATCGTCTCTGTGTAAACTACAAAACCTCTTACAATTTTAATTAACATTTTCATTACTCTAGTCTTCAGTGTCACATGATCCTTCAGATATCATTATATGATGATTTAGTGCTCAAGAAACATTTCTTATTGTTTTCAATGTTGAAAACAGTTGAAAAATGCTGATGTCTGAATTCAAATTCAAACTCAAATTAACATTTTAATAAATAAATGTTATTTTATTTTATTTTGTAACATTATAAATTTCTTTACTGTCATATTTGATCAACTCTCCTTGCAGAATAAAAGCATTACTTTCTTTAAAAAAAATGACTGACCACTTTTAAATGGTAGTATCATTTTCTTGTTTTTCTTTTGATTGCTCAGTGTATATGCGATGAAAGTAGGCCTATATTTAATATTTGTTTTTGCTCTGCATTAAAGTTCAAGTATATTTCTCAAAACACATTTCATGCACTTTATGCAATGGTAAAATGTAGCAGATCAGCTCTTTATGTAGATACATTAAAGGAACCTACATTATGCTGTTTGTTTTCCCTGTAGTTCACATTCAACAGCACTTAAGGAACATTAAATGTGATGTAACTTGTACCGTAAGTTAAGCAGGAGCATTCATCTTTTCTCTGTGCCTGCTGCTTCTGATGGCTCTGGATAGAATAAAGAGTGTTTGCACATGTTAAACAGAATATGACTCAAAGTGAGGCTGCCTGTTCAGGGTCAATGGCAGGACACTCATTTAAGTTACATTAAAGACAATTTCTTGAATACCTCTTTTCAAAAATGAACACGTTTTCAATGGATGAATTAAACTTCTGTCTCAAAGATGTTTAAACGCAAAACGTCTTATTAAAAGGCTGAGCTTTCTAAAAGATTTATTTCATGAAAATTATGTTTAATAGAGACAACATTTATTACCGTTTACTTTTTCACCAATTTACATATTCTTTTATTTTAAAACTTTAGTAACAATACAAAGTGTATTTGTATTACACTTTTCGCAATACATTTTGCAGGTTAATGTTTTAGTGTTACAATCGTATTCTGTTATGAGTAAGAGATGAGTGTGTCAGAATAGGTTAATGTTCATATGGCAGTGATATACAGCTATAAGATAAGGTATGTGGTATATCATGTATTGAATACTGTCATTTTAATATTTTAATTGTTTAAATGAATTGTGTACTTTGTGGTCTAATTTTGAATGAGATGTGTTCAATGAATAGTTTGTAGTACCAGTAGATGGCAGTGTTGTCTTTCTAAAAGGAGATTCGGTTTATGTGAATGGAAATAGAGGGAAAACGCTTGATCTCACATTGGTTTTTAACTCACTTTAAATAATGAAAAGTTTACATTACTATCAAAATGAGACCACTAGTGAAAATGCTTCTGTTTCCATCCTTTTCTAATTTAACACTCACAAAAAAAAATGATTTACAAATTTTATCAGCATATTAATTTGAGTGAAAAGTTAATTAAAAATTAACTGGAAAAATAACATGCCCCCCACCCCCCACTAATGTTGATACATTGCTTTATCTGCTGTCCAAATAATCTGTTAAAGGAATAGTTCACCCAAAAATGAAAATTATGTCATCGTTATACTCATCCTCAAGTTGTTTCAAACCTGTATGATTTTCTTTATACACAAAATAAAATGTCAGTCACCAAACACTTGATAGACCCCATTGACTTCCATGGTATTTTTTCCCAAACTATGGAAGTCAACGTTCAGTCAACTGTTTGGTTACTGACATTCTTCAAAACATCTTCTTTTGTGTTGAGAAGAAGAAAGAAATACATACAGGTTTTGGAACAACTTGAGGGTGAGTAAATGATAACATAATTTTACTTTTTGGGTGAAATGTTATTAAAAGCATAATAATTTGAGTGCAGAAGTTTTTTTTCAGTTAGCAATACTTATATTATATGAAATGCTGTATCTGTTGTCCAAAATAATGGTTTGACCTTTTTGTTACATTTGACCTGTAACATATTACCCTTTATATTGTAATTTTATGTCATACATTTTTTTTGCTTAATAATTGTTTTACTGTATACATTTTACAAAGAAAAAAAGTGTGCCTAGTCCCACAGCTCCCTTTAATGCCCTCTCCCACACTTGATTCTGAAATGCCCAGCGATGCCTTGAGTAGCCTGAAGCTGGCACGGATATTTGATGACCCTTGACATTCACGCTTTTGCAGACTAAGTGCTTTGAGAGAGTCAGAGGTGGAAATAACAACAGCAGCAGGGAGGCAGTTCAGGTCACTTCACAACGGACGTGTCGTTTCAGTTAAAGAAAATGTCACAGAAGCCCCTAAACAAAACAAAAAAAGGAAAATAAACCCCCTCCGGGATGGAATAATATTTAAACAAAACCACTGTCTTCACCTTTACAAACAAGAGCTGGATGGGTAAGGAATGCTTCACATGTAGTTGTTGGATGTTTGTGAATATCTTTGTCATTATATTATGGTATTTGCAGCTTGTTTAGAGTCAAACACACAGTTTGAAACCATTTCAAAAGCACAAGCTTCATGACTCATGATGATGCTTCTAAGAAAATGCTTACAGAGCCAGAGATTATTAGTGTCAATAAACGCATGAATTTGTAGAATGCAACCTTTTCAATGATTCATGTAAAATGATATTAGATTAGATTAGATTCAACGTTATTGTCATTCTGCAGAGTGCAAGTACAAGTATACAGAGCCTGTGCATGGATCTGCATGGATATACTATACAAAGCATTCTTCTGTTTTGCTCAAGGGACTTTTTCATGTGCCATTATGATGAAAGAAAGGAAATGATCCAGGTCAGTGATGTATCTGTGAGAAAGCACTTACTGATGTGATTTGCAATGACCTACAAAAAAATAAATAATTGAAAATGGCATTATAGATTTATACTTCACACAATTTATGCACAATGGCTTTAAACTTCAGATTCATTTACAAAGGATAACAATATATTCATGTTTTCTTTCAAAAAAGGAATACACTCATTCCCAATAAAATCAGTTTAATGTAAATGACGTTCATAATTTTATTAGATGATTTTTTCTTTGCTTTTATTGCTAACTATTTTGAATACGTACAGAGGAGGTGTCATCACAAAAAGGGAATGACACAAACAGAATAACCCAAATAGCATGATTATATGATTTTGGCAGAATTTATTTAAAAAAGTTTCAAATCATGAATTATAATTAAAGGGTAAATTAGCCTAAATCCCTTTGTTTTAGGCTTGTGCAATAACTTACTTTTAAACTGCCCCATAATACAAATTGTAAAAAGAAACGGGAACATTTCTTTTTATATACCATGAAAGCAGAGGAACGGATTGAAGATTATAAATAATATTCTCATAACGGTTGGTTTATTAGGCATCAAATTATTATAATTTTTTTGTTGAAAATTTGGATTAAGAAACATCACACTACAATTACATATTACAAAAGTACATATTACACACACAAAATAACTCATTTGATGGCTGTTCTAAGATGAAATAGTCACCAGTGACACTAATTGAGAAATCAGACATATACATGTGATTCCTGGAAACAATATTTGCAAAAAAAAGTATGTTTTTTTTTTTCTTCTAATTAATCATTAGGCTACATTTCAGTTACCTTTCCCTGGCCTGCATGGAAAAAACATTAAATTAGCCTCAAGACATTAATATAATTTCAAATAATATCAAGACATCTGTTTCCTGGAGCTTAGTATTTTTTTCCCATCAGTGATAATCATCCAGCATATGCTTCGTAATGCAGTGTGACTGTTGACGAAAACGCGTTTTGCTCCTCTTTGGAACCTCGCGGGCATCCGTAGCATCACTTCCGGAAGACGGCGGGAAAGATGGCAGCCGAGGCTAACGAGTCCAAGACGGTGTTGAATATGAGTCCTACACCCCGAAATGAGGTAGGGACAGCATCAATCAACCGCGTTAAAGCAGTAGTATGTATGTTTGACTGCGCAAGACCGTCTAAAGCGGGCTAAGGATAGGTTTGGCTGGGTTTTACAAGGAAGGCCTGCACACATGGAGCAGATGGCGCTGCTTTAGGCTGTGTGAGAGCACAGTATGTGTAACACTGTTATAAACACTGGCATAAACCCATAATAAACACTTATGTTGTTTCATACAGCTACACACTAGTCATTTATGAGTCCCTTGATTCTCTATTTGTGAAATTAAGTCCCCTAGACTAGTTATTTTTAGGGACAAGGTAATAAACCATAACTTGTGATCAAGTTACAAAAACATATATTTTTAGACATGTTCTGTGTGTTCTAAAAATGCTAAGCAACATATAGACATCTTATTTACTAACTAGGTCGAATTATCCATTTGAAAACAATCCGCTTACAATCGTAGACCATTATGTAAGGGTTTGTTGAAATAATTGGTATTTTTAAGTTATTGTTCTTCTCATTGCAGATTATATTTCATTGTGAGAAGATTCATTTTTACGTTATTGTGTATACGTTATTTGTGCATGCATACGTCCTTATATTTTCCTGGCACTTCTCCATACAGTTTCATTTACTTACTTTACAACTCACTGTTTGCATGTGAATAAAAACAGACAATGACTGAATTGTCCTTATGTGAACAAACTACGGAATGCCCTTCATTTAATAGCTTGGCACAGACTATGTTAAAGTGTTTTATTGTTTTAATTTTGCTATCTTATGTCACATCATCATTTTGTTCTGCAGTAATGGTACACTACAGTGCAAAAGTTGAAGGTTAAGATCTTTGAAATACGTCTCGAGACGCCTCATCTGAAATATGCTTATCAAGGCTGCATTTATTTGATTAAAAATACAGTAACAGTAATAATGTGAAATATTATTAATATTTTAAACTTTAATTTATTCCTGTGATGGTAAAGCTAAATTTCCAACATCATTACTCCAGACTTTAGTGTCATATGATCCTTCAGAAATCATTTTAATATGATAATTTGCTGCTCAAGAAATATTTCTTATTATCAGTGTTGAAAACGGCTTATTTTTATGGAAACTGTGATAGTTTTTTGATGTTTGGAAAATAAAAAACAGCATTTATTTGAAACAGAAATATTTTGTTTTAAAGTAATAACATAATGCAAATTTTATTAAACTAAACTTGCTTTACAATCCCTCACTCAAAAATGAAAATTCTGTCATCAATTAGGCTACTCTTATGTCTTTCCAAACCCTTCAGATCTTGAACTTGGATTCAACTGCTCTATTCAAATGCATTTCTTTTACAATCTCTTCATGGACATTTTGAAGCGTCAGCGTTTTGGGTGAATAGACTTCAATGTAGGGACAAAAATGTGATTTTATTCAAAAAAATCTTAATTTGTAGGGATGCACCGAAATTAAAATAATGAAACGCTTGGCGAATACTGAGCACGGTGATTCGCATTTTTTTTTTTTTTTGCTACTATAAATTTCTTCACCATTGCATTAATTAAATAGTAAAGGTGCTTTTTACTATCTTGTCTTGCTTTTCGGAGAAAAAAAATCTAATTACAAAAATACAATTTAAAAAAAATTATTTAACACTGAACATTTTTAACATTTAAGCAGATATTATACAAACAAAGCACAATATAACTTAAAATAAATAAATTAGTAATATTTTTATTTGGCCATGTTTAAAGCCACCCTTCTTGAATAGCCTATGTTAGGGCTATAACTGACTGCTGAAAGAATGTAAGTTAACTCTGTATGCCTATAACAAAAAAAGTGCATTGAAAAGTGCAAAAAAAAAAAAAAAAGTGGATGAACTCACAACAAATGAATAACTGTCCTAGATATAAGCCTATACTTTTGCGGTTTACATACACTATATCGCGATTAGAACAAAGCAATTAAGAATAGGCCAGATCCATATAGAGAGATGAGTATGTTTGCATGGACTGCCTTCAATCATTTGCGTTTCAATAGCGCGCGCTCTCCGCGGGCGTTTACATAAGTTGCCATGAGAACGACTGACATCTCTCTTTTCATACAGATTACATAAACTGAGAATATTTGTTTTAGTTTTGAATTAGATCATTTGAAAGTAGACACTTAAATGATTCTAAAGATATAGGCCTATTGCTTTTGCCTGTGTGACTAGTATTCGCTGAGTTTTGTTTAAGTTTAAGACGTGCTCCAGAAAAAAAGTTCATGCAGATGTAGGCAGAAAGCTCCCCGTGTTTATTTTCTTTATTTTACAAAATCACAATGTTTTGTTTCGATTGTAAGTGGACACATAAAAAAGTAGACATTTAACAGTTTAGCGCGCGCCTCTTAAGGCCATTGCACACTGAGTCCGAATTTTTCGTATGCGTTTTTTCGTGTTCATCAGCCTGAAAATTCGTCACGCACAGAAACCTTGCACACTGAGTCCGATGCGTATTTATTAAACCTTTGCGGAAAAAAACGCAAAAAATACAGAATGGATTCGTCAAGCAGTGAGGGTGATTTTGTTGCCCTCTGTCTTCTTTAAAACAGAAAAGGAAGAAAAAGAGGGTCTATCCAATCTTGTGCCGAGAGGAAGGAGAGTTTCAGCTCATCAAGGAGTTGCGCAATTATCCCGAGCGATTCAAAATTTACCTCAGAATGTCAAGGGAACAGTTTGATGCTTTGCTAGCGATACTGGAGCCACATATTAAAAAGAAGACCACCAAAAAAGACACACACACACACACACACACACACACACACACACACACACACACACACACACACACACACACACACACACACACACACACGGCCGGCAGAAACGCTGGGCATACAGAACAGCTGTATGGTTTGTTTATCAGTAGGCCCTACTTTGTGCTGCGAGACGAAGTGTATCAACTTGTGAGATGCCATTCTGGATTGTGTGTCGTTCGCTTGTACGGTGGATCTGAACAGTCAAAAAACCTCTCAAAATGCTGGCTGTGGATGCGAAAAACGCAGAAAATCGAACCTGATCCGAATTTTTTTTTTGACGGACGAAAGTTTCGGATGCAGTGTGCAAGCGTGATTGACATAACGTGAGGTCGATTTTTTTTTTTAACGTGCGAAAATTTCGGATGCGAATTTCGGACTCAGTGTGCAATGGCCTTTACTCTACGCTGGTTACTATTTGATCGTGTCATCAAAAACGTCATTGTTCGGTAAAATTTATTCTGTCTTTTTTTTACTTATTCGGTTGCCGAACATTTGGTGCATCTCTATTAATTTGTGTTCCAAATTTCGAAGAGGAACAGAGGTCTTATGGGTTTGGAACGATATGAAGGTGAGTAATTGATGACAGAATTTGCAATTTTGGGTGAACTATCCCTTTAAGAACAAGTTCTTCCCTTTCTTGATTAGTTTAGGATGCATCCAGCTCTGTATTTTTATGTTATTTTGTTTCTTTGTTACTCTAACAGGTTACAATTAATCCCTACCAACATGATATAAATCAGGGGTGTCCAATTCTGCTCCCGGAGGATCAGCCTTTTCCAGCAGAGTTTAGCTCCTGCCCCAGTTAAACACTCCTGAACCAGCTAATCATGGTCTTCAGGATCTCTAGAAACTGTCAGGCAACTCTTTTGGAGCTAAACTTTACAAGAAGGTGGCCCTTAGAGCTGCATGATTCTAGATAAATTGATAATCACGATTTCTTTTTCCAAATAGAGATCACGATTCTGAACAGACAACTAAATAAAATGATGTAATTTACTAGCAGTTCTGACAAAATGTTAATTGCGGCAGGCAGTTTAAAATGTTTAATTTATCTGAATTATAACAAAAAATCACTCAAATACGTCACTTGTTTCATTACTGGATGAATCAGCATTTTTTTATCAAATCGCTTGAATTAATGATTCAATGACAAATAATTAGTTAATAATTGTGCAGCTGTACTGGCCCTCCTCGAGCAGGATTGAACACCCCTGGTTTAAACCATGATCCAGCTATTGATTAGTTGCTGTGATTTATTTATTTATTTAATATTTACTCCTGCAATAATATTAAGAAAGCTCTTCAATTGGCGCTGAAAGAAACTACAGTCTAGCTTTTTTGGGTTTATATAAAGTGCTGATATGGCTCTCAGTCCTCTCTCTCACTTATCTTTTTTTTGTCGTCAGACAGGCACTGTGTTTCTGAATGATTTATTCCTCGAGCGCTCAGCATTCTCAGTGAATGTGTAACTCTGAAATACCAGCCTACCTGCTGAATGGCAGATCCATGTTTGAAAGACCAGTTTCCCATAAGCTTGCAGAAATCACTCGAGCCGCCCACATGCGTTCGGCCTGGGATTAGGCTCAGTGGGGACAGATAGGATGTCGAGTGAGACTGTTTTTTTTTTTTTTTGGCTATTCTTTGAGTGTCCCGCATTCGTCTGCGGCCGATGCAGGGACAGCATGAAGAGTTTCGCATTATCAACACCCCAGAAAACACATCTGCTTCCTGCCCACAGCCCGTCCTGCTGAAACAGCAAATTGAATTTTGATTGAAACGGTGACAGTGGCAGCTGTGAGTGGCATATTCAGGGAAATCGAATTGAGAGAGCGATGCTTTACGGCTGCTGGGAGAGAGTCATGCCTTTGCTGCAGATCCAGATGTTAGTTCACTGATAGCTCTTCTGCTGTCTGATCATTTCTCAGTGCTGCCTGTAATTGAAGTTTACCTCTCTACTGCGAAATGCTGTATAACTGTCAGAAGTGTTTTGCATGACATCCAATTCTGCAGTAAATGCTGTCATTTTATCTTGGTTATTTTGTAAAATAATGCTCGTTTATGCATATTAACACCTAAGCTATTCTGGTCACAACTGGACAGTTCTTAAAGGGATAGTTCACCCTCACTCACCCTCATGCAAACTGGTATGAATTTCTTTCTTCTGTTAACACAAAATATATTTTAAAGAATCCTGGGAACCAGAAAACACTGTAGCCCATTTAACATCCATTGTATGGACAAAAAAAGTTTCTCAAAATATAATTTTAATGTTTTACACAAGAAAAAATTGGAATGATCTGAAGTTGAGAAAATTGTCATAATTTTCATTTTTGAGCCAACTATTCCTTTAAATATATTTTGTTCTTAAATTATAGCATTTTGTAATAAGCACTTAGTAGTAAAGCAAATGTCCATGCAATAAATATCAATACAGAGTTTCTGATTGAAAACAATTCACTATGAAGTGCATAGACATGCGAATAATACATGATAATACAAAAATAACATTACACTGTTAACTTATGTTATAAAAAACCATACTGGTACAATTGATTGGCTAGAAGAGTGATCAATATTTTAAGGATGCAGATGGGCAAAAATGCAGATCATTATGCAGAATTTTTTTTTTTAAATGAAATGGTAATAGTGTCATTTTTTTCACATTTCCTTTTAGCTTTAATTTATTGTAATTTAATTAACTTAAACTTTTTTCAGCCAGTTGTTTTATTAAATTCATAAAGCAATTTTAATAGTTTTAGCAAGAACAATCATGAAGAAATATATTTTGGTTTATAAAATTAAACAATTTTATAACGAAGTTTATTTTCCCTTTCCATGATTAATCAAATTTCCACAATATCCCATTTAATAATCAGTAGAATAATAGTTAGTTATAATATTAGTGTCAGATAATTCATCTTGAATAGAGGTGTAAATTGAGTCCAAAATGTTTTAACATTAGCTCAAACCACATTCAGAAGTCATCAGAGACCATCAACTCAAAATTCATACACAAGCGGTCACAGGAGACATATGCGTGTTAATACAAGATGTAAATAGCAACATTGTTCACTTCTTGTCCGATCACCTGAGACGAATGTACAAGGTGTAATCAGGTCTGTGCAATGACACAGATTTTGGGCTTTATTTAGAAATCATTCCTCTGCCATTGTCTTTATTTTCTAGCACACTGCTCTTACTGCACACACACACACACGCACGCACGCACACACGCACACACACGTACACTTAGACCTACTGTACTTTTATTTTACTGTGCTAGTTCTTATTCCATGTCCTCTCTCTGTCTTCCAGCCGCCCAGCCCAGGAGAAATGGAGCAGCGACAGAGAAAGGCCAGCACAAGTTCATCTGAGAATGGAGAGAGTGATGGTGATGAACGCAGGAGGGTTGTTGGTGAGCTTGTCCTTTTGGTTTTGTTTGGTTCTGTAGCATTCAAGCAATAGTCACATACTAAGCAGCATTGCAACACAACGGTTATAGTGTTGTTTTACCCAAAAAAATGACATTTCTGTTGTGCATTCACCTTCATTGTTCTGTAGAACACAAAAGAAGATATTTTTTTATCAATGTTTTAACTCTTTTTGTCCTTGCAATGAAAGCCAATAGGGTCCAGAACAACATTAGACCCCATTGACTTTCATTATATGGACAAAAACTAGGGGTGTCAACAATAATCGATTCGGCAATGCATCGCAATGCGGGAAATGCACGATTCAGCATCGATGCGGCAAAGGGCCATAATCGATTATTTCACTGTTTATTTTCTGGCCTTGGACAATAAAGTTTTGAAGTTTCAATTATTTCCGGGGGCATAATAACAACAATAACAGGGTCCCCGCGGGTCCTTAAAAAGTCTTAAAATGTCTTAAATACAATTTTTGCTTTTTAAGGCCTGAAAATATCTTAAAATCTGAAATTTCCGATAAGGAAGTCTTAAATTTCACGTACGGACCTTAAATTTCTTGTCCGACTCGTCATCCGTTTTTTTGTTTTGAACAGTGCGCACCATTTGGGGGCAACGAATAAAGGAGACACAACACCACATTACAGACTGTGTTTACAAGCGTTCATGCTTACGGTTGCCAGATTTAAGTAATTAAATCCCCAGTCAGAGCTTTTCTGTTAAAATAACATGTTTTCTAGCCGGTCTTGTCAATAGTATCTGGCAACCATGCTCGCGCGCTCTCTACACTGCTGGAGAAGCGCGGATGATCTGAAAACACAGACAAGTAAGCTGGAGTTCAGTGATCTTCGTTTGATATTTTCTACTTAAATTAATTAAAGTGTCATTCAGTTGGTCTTTATTCTGTCACGAGCCGCTTGCGCTGTTTGTGCGACTAAATCTGCGATAAATACAGGCTAATATCTAGCAGTGTTTTTAATGTTGATCATATTCTTGCTATTTTGCAACGAAAGCCACGGCAGAACTGCAGCACACGGGGGATTCAAGAACGAATCTGTGGCTTTGTTTGAACGAATCGTGAGATTCAATGACCCGTTCATAAATGAATGAACGACTCGATGACGTATGACTCGCTCATAAAGACAGTGACTTACCGCCACCTTCTGGTGATTTTAATTTAATGTTTAAAAGTAACAACTCATTTTTACCGTCATTGCATATTTATTGAACATTGTTTTATTTAAAGCATTATTTGTTTTATTTAAAGCATTATTTATTTTATATAAGTATTTATAAAGGTAAAAAATGAACTGGAAAAAATCGATTAAAAGGGGTTGATATTGGAAAAGGTGTGACTGCAGTCTAAGTGGAAGAGGGGTTACGGCACTCTAAAAGATTGGAGAACCACTGAACTAAGGAACAGGGATATGTAGAATTGCACAAGTGCTACTGCTAAAGAGTGCATTGTCAATACAGCCTTTTACCTTGATTCAAATGTCTCATAAGCTTAATTGAATTGGCCTAAAGCGAAAAATTATAATGTCATTTTTTGTCTAAAGACTACATTTAAAATAGCTACCAAAATTAATGTCGGTAACTGAAGTTTGACTTTGTCAACTAAAACTATGAAAGACAAAATTACTAAAATGTGACCAATAAGACCAATAAGCATTTTCATCTGAAGACTAAGACTAAAACAACAATGGCTGACAAAATTAATTCTGTCGTGTTGAACATTTTCCTGTTTTTTTGTCGCGGTAAAGTCTTAAATTTGCCTTTTAGAGGACTTAAAAAGGTCTTAAAAGTCATTAAATTTGCTGTTAAAAAATGTGCAGATACCCTGAATAAAGATGGCTGAGGTTGAGGGAGATGACCGCGTTTGAAAATGCCATATTCAATACCCTGTACCAATCAATTTAATTTAATTTAATGACATTGATGTCAAAGATACAGGAGTTATAATACACACATAGCAACCAATAAAATCTGTTGTTCAATATGCTTGTATTGCCTCATGACTGATGAAAAATGTGCCTTGCTGTGTGCAGTAGAATTTTGATGCATCGCAATGCATCGTAGAATCGAATTGAATCGAATCGTTACCTGGTGAATCGGAATCGAATCGAATTGTGAGGGCAGTGCCAATGCACACCCCTAGACAAAAACACACAAAAAAGAAAGTCATACAGGGTTGGAGCAACATAAAAGTGAGTAAATGAAGATTGTCCCTTCAAATGTCCCTTTAAATCATAATGCCACTGACCCTATATCGTCTTAATATATTATGGTTAAAAATAATCCAAAGTTTAGCTCCAGTAGAACAAAAACCGTACATCTGATGACCGGAATACTGTTGCCTCAGCACTAAATTGGCACATAAGCCTGCTTGTTTCCTCACGGCTGAGACCTACTTCCAGCATTCCCTAAGTCAGCATAAGGACGAACACGGTGACAAAGTAATGCTTCACTGTAGACTGGGTGAACACACGGTTTGTGTAGCTAGAACGCTTCAGTTGATGTGAAAAATTACCTCAAACAAAAGACGTGTTTATACCAACGACTGTCTATATCAGATTGAATTGGTCACACCAGACTTACTCGTGTATATTTATTTTAAAGGGAAAAATTGCCTTTATGTGATTTGTAAGTCTTCCTTGACTGTAGAGTATTTTATTGGAATATCCTGCTTTAAATGATATTAGGCAATGTTTTTATTAAAGAAAGGACATTAATGGGCATTTTTGAAGAATAAAAAATGTATCCAAGGAAAATATTAGTATTTTATTCTACCCTATATGATTTTAGTTTTTTAGTGTCTAAGGAAATAAAACAATGCATTCCCAGCCAAAATGTCATAATCGTGACCGTCTTGGATGCGAGCCTTTCCTTTTTGTGATGCATAAGATTCAGAAGCATAAAGATATTTATGCTTATTATGAAATATGTTACATTACATCCTGACATTGCATGTTGGTGTGGAAAACAGTGCTACTTTTGAATGACTTTGTTAGAACTTTTGAACTACCTTTCAGTTTTTTGAAAGTTGTATGCTTACTGCATAAGGCTTAAGGCTGCATACAGTCATAAATACAGTAAAAACAGTTATGTTGTGAAATATTTTTGCAATTTATAATAACAATGTTCTATTTTAGTATATTTTAAATTGTAATTTAGCCAATTCCTGATGGCAAAGTCAGCATCATTACTCCAGTCTTCAGTGTCACACCTTTAGAAATCATTATAATATTCTGATTTGCTGTTCAAGAAATTTTTATTATTATGAATGTCAAAAACAGTTGTGCTGCTTAATATTTATTCAGAAAATGTCAAACATTATATTTTATTTAAAAATTCCAGCATTTTTTGATGCATAAAAGACATAGTTACAAAATATGTGTCACTTTTGACCAATTTAATGCATCCTTGCTGAATAAAAGTATTAAAGGGCACCTAGTATTGCATTTCAAATGTTCCTAATATTGTTCTGGGAGTCCCCAACAACAGTTTTACATGCATGCAATGACAAAAAACACTTTTGTTGTCTTATAATATGCATTTATTTTTACCTGATTTGCTCACCGACTCCTAAATGATTCGGTTAACGACTCGTTTTTTCCATACCCCTCCTTTACGTGATGCTAATCTGCAGTGATTGGTCAGATGACCCAGTCAGTTATTGATTAACGCATAAACATTGATAAAGCACTGCAGTACTACAATACGCTCTAATCTTTATGACTCCAATAACGACAAACATTTTACAAATTTCAGATGTGAAATCTGAACCTAGAAGCTGTGCTGAGCGTAACTTATACACACACACATACTTATTGGGCATGCTACAAAACCCATAAAAGCAACAATTATTAATAAGACTTACAGGTTGTGATTCGGAGGAGGAAGCTGATCCAAACTTGGTACTGAACCTTCCTTCAGTATTAACCGGCTCGTGAATCCACACTTGAAAGCATTTGTTTGTAAAGGAATCGTCATTTAAATCACAGCACAAGGTTCGGCCTATACCTGTGTGGTATAGTTGTAAATATAAACTCTAGCCAGATTCTTCACATGCTCGTCCCTGGGCAGTTTGATTCGCACTTCAGAACACAGCGTCTCGTCGCCATGATTCCCTGGCGTCTACAAGCGCAATAAGTGGGCGTATCTCATTCAAATAACTTAACAAATTGACGTCATCTAGATAGAGAAAAAGCATCGTTCGTCTATCGATTCATATCAGCGACTCAGAGTCGACTCTTGCTTTTGAGAGACAATAACTTTGTATACGGGAACTTTCATATTTAAAACTTTGCAGGATGTTTTCGTTCACTTAGATCTATGTTACACACTACATGAAAGGTAATTTTCAAAATTCCATAATAGGTACTCTTTAATTTATTAATAAAAATCTTGCTGACTCCAAACTTTTGAACGGTAGTGTGTGTGTTAATATTATGCCACTATTTGCGTCGGATATCTCCAAAAGGAGCATTGCATGACAATGTCAAGTCAATAATCAGTGTTTTCCCATAGAGGTCTCTTTATCTCAGGGCTCATCTGCATCTGGCCTCAGTGTAGCGCTGCAGACGCGTGTAACCTCGCTGCTCCTGCCTGTTTATCTGATCTATTGCTTTCTAGTCTCTGGAGCTCATCACTAACAGTCCTCACTTCACTAGCTCTCATATGCCGTGTTATCATCCATAAAATGCTTTCAATCATCCATTCTGCTGAGCTGTTGCACATTCAAAATCTGCCCGAGCGAAATCAACACAGCCTCCTGACACCTGCTCAGGGATACTTTCCCACATATGAGTCTGATTTTTATAATTTGCCCTAAAATAACCCAGGGGCACGTTACCTATTAGGAAGCTGTGTTCAGTGGTCAATATGTATAACGGCAGCACATTTCACATTTGGGATTTAGGCACAGTGTGTTCTTTTTATTCAACGTAATATTAAAAACGAAACAGCAAAAGAATGTCACGTCTGACTTGTCTCTCCAATAAAAGCAGTTTTCTAGGAGACCACAGGGTCGCAGCATCTCTCACTTCAACTACTTATACAGCATGTCAAAGTCAGTGCAATAAAGGCATTTATGTTACAAAAGATTTCTATTTTAAACTTTCTATGCATCAGATTCTGGAAAAAAAATTATATTAACCATCACAACTGCTTTCAACTTAAATAGTAATAAAAAAAATCTTGAGCACTAGATCATCATATAATTATTTCTGAAGGATCATGTGACACTGAAGACTGGAGTAATGATGTTGAAAGTGTAGCTTTGCCATCACTTTAATAAATAATATTTTAAAATCTATTCAATTTAGGGCTGTATATAAAATGTAGGCCTGTATATACATTGTGATTAATCGCACCCTTTTTGTGCTCGACAATAAGAGCGAAGCTGCCGCAGAGATTGAGCTCCATATTGGCAAATGATACCAGCTGTCTGGGAGCCATTTCACACTGCGACTGCAGCAATTACCCATTTCAAGATCGTTTAACAATAATCTTCCCATCATGCATTTTTAAATCTCTGCACTGTTGTGTGCGTGTTGTGATAAGTCATTATCGTAAATGCCTTCGAAAGAAGAGTGAAAACTGCATTGATAAAAGCTTCACTGTTTTTGTTCTCTTTCTTTGGTGCCTGTGCTTGAACCGACAAAAGGATCTGCAGGAAAACAGCAGGTGTTGAGTCACAGGCCCAATCGTGAGCTCGGCAGAATGATCTGCTCTTTATGATTATTTCATGGGCTTTTATGCTCCCCGGCACTGATTCAATGCTCCGTTATTGGCTTCTGTTGGTTTGAATGTCACTTCAGATTTGAGAGAATCATTGACTGAATCATTCTTAAATAGAAATGTAAATCAGTCCAAGCATGGAGTGCGTTTCCCGAAACACCGCCATAACTCGCTGCTTAACCACAAAGGTATGATGCATCATTGGAGAAATTGTAGCTTATATTTGCTCGAGCATGATCGATTTGAGTCCTCATGCCATACTGTTGGATATGAGAGCAGATCGGACAGAGATGATTCGTTCGAACAGAACAATCTAGGACCATAAATGAAGTGGGTGTCTTCCAGTCTAAGCAACAAACCTTGTGAAGATATAATCCCAACTAGAGAAACCCCCAGCTAAGTACTTGATGGCCATGCAAGCTTCAAAGAGATGAGCATAGCAAAAGGAAGAATGTTGCCAACATTAGGTAGTTTGTAAAAGATGGGTTGGTTCGGAGATGGCACAGCTTGAGCCCCACAATGATAACGCCAGAGGATCTTTTTTATCCCCAAGACATAAGATCCAAAACAGACCTTTTTCTTCTTAAAGACCTTTGAATGAACTCCCTTACCACAGGATTGAATTACACCGGAAAAACCAAAGAGATGTTTTTTTTTTTACATATAAAATCATTCGAAACAATGCTAGACGGACTTAAAATCAAACATCGTTCAACTGCATAATTCTAATTTGGCGGCCATTTTGGGACGATTTACACACTCCGTACTTTGACGAACTCCTCCTAGGGATTTAGTCGGATCGACTTCAAATTTCTGCTGTGCATTCTAAAGGCATTGACGATGAAAAGTTGTGCTCTCTGCGCGTTTTCGTCAATGGGCGTGTCCGTGGCATCAATGATTCGCCATGAAACAGGAAGTTGGAGTAACTTTGCTGTACATGCTCAGATCTGCAACAAATTTTGCACGCTTGACATGAGTCCCGCCCTGAACACATGTACATGCCGACATTCACCCCCAGTCATAGCGCCACCTGCTGGCAACAGGAAGTGACCTTTAACGAAGCAGCCCCCGCCGCACGTTTGACCTACATGTACGACATTTCTGTGGCACGTCAACCATGTCCAGACGCACAAAAAAGCCTCTTGGAGCGATGCCCTAAACCCAACAGGAAGTCGGCCATTTTGAATTTTTCGTCAAATTTTGGCTGATTTACACACTCCGTACTTTAACGAACTCCTCCTAGAGATTTAGTCCGATCGACTTGAAATTTCTGCTGTGCCTTCTAAAGGCATTGACGATGAAAAGTTGTGCTATCTGCAAGTTTTCGTCAATCGGTGTGTCCGTGGCATGGCATCAAAGATCAACTCATCGCCATGACTTCAGTGTACATGCTCACAGCTGCACCAAACTTTACATGTAGGATAAGAATCCCGCCCTGAACTCATGTACATGCCCACATTCACCCACAGTCATAGCGCCACCTGCTGGCAACAGGAAGTGACGTATAACACCTTCATGCAGTGTCTGAAAAGCATAGCAAATTCACAGCCGCACTGGCAGAGCTCCAGAATATGCAACAGAATATGCGGCCGCATCACTCCCCGACGCGCTACATGTGCAAGGGCCCGCCCATCGCTGCTTGCAGCTTTAATTAATGCAATTATTTTAACTATTGAATGGTTGATTGAAAGGGTGCCTTGTTTGGTACCAGTTGTGGGTGTGTCTGTTTATATCTCTGAAGATGACTTGAATGAAATCTGTGTAAAATGTATCGTATTTTTATAATATGAATCATTTCTAAACTGTACTTTCTATACTCTGCTTAGAGCAGGAAGTTAAGAGACCACAGATAACATGTAATTTATGGTGAGAGGAGGAGAAACGGCCATCTCTGAACTAAAGACCGAGTCTAATTGGTCAGAACTTCTCTGAATCTTAAGACACGAACAAAGCATTAGACAAGTAGACGAAGACCGCAGAGCAAGATCAGAGAAAATGGGTTAACAGCTTAATTCAAGCTATCTAAATACTCTCGTCTTACTTTTCTTTCTCTTGTTCCAAGTTAAGTTTTCCCGCAAAGTTTAGCAACAACCTTTAAACACCTCAAAACTTCAAGCTTCAGCCATGAGAAAGAGTCCGTATCCCATTTATCTGCCCACACTGGATAGGCCCCCATGACATCAATCCAGACACGACGAGATAGTTACGGCCGTTCAAGTAAAAGTAGCGATTAAAAATTCTGTATAAATGAATGAATAATTCCCTTTGAGCTAAATTGACCTGTTTTGCTTACAATAATAACAAGAAACTATGCTTCAAACCACAGGTCGAGAGGTGTAGTTCCAACCACACAACTTTGCAATTCTGTTTGCGAATGTTTATTGGCACTATATTCTTGGGAAACACTGAATTGTTGAACTATGCTGGTAAAGACAGCACTTTAAAGGCTAATTAAGCTTTTGGGAAACGCACACCTGGGCGGTTTGATGGCATGTGTACCGTGCAACAGTAACACAATACTTTATTTGATAGTACTGACAGTCCTCTAATAGTGTGGCCAATAATTGTGGTGTTCTCCTCTCTGACATTCTTTTTAAAAGAAGTTAGACCCTCTTTATCTTCTTTGTTCATTCATCACGGTGGTTTATTTTGAATGATGGCAGCTGTCTGAAAACCTTGTCTTAATGTTGTGTAACCCTGAAGCAGATAGACACGAGGCTAGCTCTGGTTCAGCTCAACCTGAGGGCTCTGGCATCAGAGATGGGAGTCCACGAGCAGGCAGTCCTGTAGCGAGGGCCAGCGGTTCAGACAGCGACAGCAGTGAAGACGACAGTGATGATGGTGTATGGCGCAAAATAAAGAGTAGTGTCACACATATCAAGGTGAGTTACAGTCATACAGCATTTTCCTAATGTTAAAGGGATAGTTCACCCAAAAATGAAAATTACCCCATGATTTACTCGCCCTCAAGCCATCCTAGGTGTATATTCTTCTTCAGATGAATAAAATCGAGTTATATTAAAATGTTATATGTCCTGGCTCTTCCAAGCTTTATAATGGCAGTGAATGGTCGTTTCTGTTTCACGCGATAAGCCAAATGGGTTACATGGAAATTGCGATTAATCATGCAGCCCTACTTTATATGTACCATAAGGGTAACTCAACCCCTGGTCAGAGCCTGACTCCACTCACTGGAAATATTTGAAAAATGCGTGCACCTGTGACCCGTGTCTCTCTGTAGGCAAGGGCGTGGTGAGCTGGTGCCTGCTTACGCCATGCAGTACCACAACATCCAATAGGAAATTCAACTGCAGTAGCCACCGTTCAACCTTAAGAGGGCAGCACTCAGACGTTTTTACACCATATATTGTAGAATTAAAACACTTTATAACCAAATGTCAAACAATTTCCTCGAATCAATGAACAGCATTAATAAAGCCCCAGTTTTACAGATCATTAACAAAAAAAAAAAAGATTTACGGTTTAGTTACCCTTTAAACAATGCTATCCAATAAAAATGTCCATGTGTTTGTTTCAGCGTGCCTCTGACGATGAGAGCAAAAACAGACAAAGAAGCCCCTCACCTGAGAGGTAAAACTTGTTATTCTTGATTTAAGAAAATCTATGTAGAATTCAGACCTTTCTTAAAAACATTGCTGTTTTTCTCTATTTCAGGGACGAAAAGAGGTCACAGTCAAGATCCCGCTCTAGATCTCGCTCCAGATCTCGCTCTCCTCAAGAACGTTACGGAAGAGGTCGTAGGTGAGGGAAACGGGTGATTATGTCCTTGACAGATTTGCTGTTGTCTTTTTCGTCCAGATGTAAAAAAAAAATTGCACCTTTCAGTTATGACATTTTCTCCGCTTGTCCTCGCATCAGATCCAGGGAGCGTGATCGAGAACGCTATGGCGATCGGGATCGTTACGAGCGGCGCTCCAGCAGAGAGAGGGATTGGGAACACAGGAGGAGGGGAAGGTCAGCCTCCCCAGACAAAAATGATAAACCTCCCGCCGAGCAGCCTCCAGTGAAGAAGAGGAAGGAAGCGCTGGACCCCATCCTGACCCGCACCGGTGGGGCCTACATCCCACCGGCCAAACTGCGTATGATGCAGGCTCAGATCACTGACAAGAGCAGGTTGGTTTCACTTTTTGAAATTTTAAACTAAATCATTGATTTATTTCAAACTGTCCATCGCAATGAATCAATTCAAAACTCAAAAGAGAAATTATTTTATGGAAATTATTTTGAATCTGCGCATAAAGTTTCCTATTAAAATATTATATAAAAATACTCACCATCGTTCAAAAGTTTGGGGTCAGTACGATTTAAAAAAAAATGTTTTAATACTTTTATTCAGCAAGGATGCATTAATTTGATCAAGAGTGACAGTAAAAAACATTTATAATGTTACAAAAGATTTATTTTTCAAATAAATAAATGCTGTTCTTTTGAACTTTCCATTCATCAAATAATTCAGAAAGAAAAGTTTCATGGTTTCCACAAAAAATATTAAGCAGCACAACTGTTTGATACATTGATTAAATATATTAAAACATTATTTTGCATTGTAACAATATTCCACAATATTATTGTTTTACTGTATTTTTGTTCAAATAATTGTAGTTTTATTGAGCATAAGAGACTTCTTTCAAAAGAATTAAACAAATCTTACGGACCCCAACTCTTGACCAGTAGTGTATGTAGGTAACGATTTATTTTTTTTACTTTGAATGCATAATTTATTTATAAACACCAAAATAACAATCCAATTTCCCTGGTGTTCTTGTGAAAAACAGTGTGGGAGAATATGGCTACATGTATTTAAGATTTTTTTTTATTTAACTGGCTTCAAATGCCTAATAATGATCAGCTCTTTAAGCCATTTTTAGAGCAAATAGATTAATACTAAAGTATTTATTGAATACTGTCAAAAAGGCTCAAACAAATATAGAAATATAATTTTTAGATTTTTTGCCCAGCTCTAATAAGGAGCGATCATCGGGTAAGATAGGTGGTCTTTGTTGGTCCATCTTGAATTATATTGATTTTGATTAAGTCTTGTGATAAGAATAGATTGTGATTTATTGATGGTGGGAAACGCATCCGCATTAATTCAATGAAGGGGTCTATTAAATTTCCCTTATGCAGAGGAATAGAGGTCACCAGCCAGGATATATAGAGGTGTCCCTTAGGGATGTGGGATATCTATAGCAGGAGTGGAGTGTGCTTGAGGCCAGACATTGAAAGACAGGTGATAGAGACAATACATCAGAGATCAGTCTCAAGAGCAGCTAAGGGCAGGAAATTAGGAGGGGGCGGCTGTTCTCCAAGAACCCTAGTACGACTGAAACTCCTCATCATCAGCATTTTCCATGCATGCTGTTTCGTGCTGAAGTACAGACTGGAGAGCAGACAGCGTTGAGGGTTTTGTCCTGCTATTACAGTTGTGCAAACTGTGACCTTTAAAAAAGTCTATTACGGTGCACTATAGACAAGTATTAGAAAGTCAAGATTACTGCTGTGTTAACAGGCTGAAAGTGTCTCCTTCAAGAGATACAGCATCATGGGATCAGTGTAGTTGGTTTTTCACTCATTCTTTTCTTTTTAATCTTACAGTTTGGAGTATCAGAGGATGAGCTGGGAAGCCCTGAAGAAGTCCATCAATGGTCTGATCAACAAAGTGAACGTTTCTAACATTGCCAACATTATTCAAGAGCTGCTGCAGGAGAATATTGTGAGGGGCAGGTAATGACTACAGATATTATGCTTTACTAATCTATGCTTTGTTCCTAGCGTCCTGACTACATAGGCAGTGTTTAAAGACGTCATAGTCACAGTCCCTGCTTAAAGTCTGTTTCAGAAAGTGGGCGGCATTATGGAATCTCCTAAGATATCTTCATTTGGCCAAATGCTCTATTCCATAATGCATGTGAGAAGTGCAATGGACAAAAATGAGCTTTTATATACTTTTTTATATAAAAGCCCATTTTCTGACTATTTTATTCTCTCCATTTCATAAGTGTTGCTGGTATTGTCCCAAAGCTTCTTTCGCTTTTCTTCCACGCACCTTGTTGATCTTGTGAAGTTGCACCAGAACAACTACAAAACACTGGTGTGTCTCTCTCCAGGGGTCTTCTAAGCAGGTCTACACTTCAGGCCCAGGCTGCCTCTCCCATCTTCACCCATGTGTACTCTGCTGTGGTGGCCATCATCAACTCCAAGTTTCCTCAGATCGGAGAACTCATCCTCAAGAGACTTATCCTCAATTTCCGAAAAGGTTACAGGAGGAATGATAAAGTAAGCCTTTAGGTAGCTGGCTGTGTGTTTCTAAATAGAGCTCTGATTTAAATAATGCTCTAATTGTTCTTGTATCTTTTCAGCAACAATGTCTCACAGCATCCAAGTTCGTGGCTCATCTCATCAACCAGAATGTGGTATGTTCTTCTGGAGCTTTAACAGATTTTTGTTAAGACTGTAGAGTAGGGGTGTTTAAATGTATTGTATTACTATTTTTTTTGTCTCAAAGGCACATGAAGTCCTGTGCCTGGAGATGTTAACCCTCCTGTTGGAAAGACCCACTGATGACAGTGTGGAGGTTGCTATCAGCTTTCTTAAAGAGTGTGGTCTTAAATTGACAGAGGTCTCTCCCAGAGGCATCAATGGTACGTTCTTAACTATTTTTATTAGTTATCAGTATTGAATGGATGATTGTCTCTTACGTTATATATCTACACTGTCATTTTTTTTCCAGCCATCTTTGAACGTCTGAGGAACATCTTGCATGAGTCAGAGATAGATAAGCGTGTACAGTACATGATTGAGGTGATGTTTGCCATTAGGAAGGATGGGTTTAAGGACCACCCCATCGTCCCAGAAGGGCTTGACCTAGTGGAGGAGGAGGACCAGTTCACGCACATGCTGCCTCTGGAGGACGAATACAACACAGAGGACATCTTAAGTAAGATCAGCCGCACTCATTCATGCCTTTTCAGAGTGTTTAAACCTTTTCCATTTCTTCATATAAGGAGTTGGAATGAATGGATGACTGATTTGAGATTTCAGTTAAAACTGGTTTAAGATTTTTATATACAATTGATTTAATATTTTGGCATTTTAAGCAGTCTTTTTTTGCTAAATATAATTTTAGAAATATTGTTTTTGAGATTTCAATAAAGTACTTATTTAAAATTCTGTAAATTTGACGGTTTCAACAACCACTGATTTGAGGTTCCAGTAAACTACTGATTGGATTTCAATAAGTACCGATTTGAATTCAGTTACTGCCTTTCAAAAGTTTGTGGTTGACAAGATTTTTAGATTTTAAATAAGTGTCTTATGTTCACCAAGGGTGCATTTATTTAGTCAAAAATACAGTAAAAACAGTAACATTGTGAAATTATAACTACAATTTTAAATAACTAGTGTAATTTTTTTCCCTTCAGCATCATTACTCCAGTCTTCAGTGTCACATGATCCTTCAGAAATCATTCTAATGCTGATTTACTTCTCAATAAACTTAATTATTATCAATGTTGAAAACAATTGTACTACTTTAATATTTTTGTGGAAACCATGAAACATTTTTTTAAAGATTCTTTGATGAATTGAAATTTCAAAAGAACAAGATTTATTTGAAATGAAAATCCTTTATAACATTACAAATGTCTTTACTGTCACTCTTGATCAATTCAATGCATCCCCCCTGAGTAAAATCATTAATTTATTATTAATTTAAAATTTCTTACTGACCCCAAACTTTTGAACTGTAGTGTAGGTTTAATTCTTAACACTGTCAGTCATGATTAAACGCATGCTTCAAGTATTTTAAGTTCAACTGTTTTTTTCGTTTTTAAACCTGTTCTTGCTTTCATTATTGCTACTGAATGTGTTGAGTGAGTAAGATTCACTACCTCACTCACCTAACCTGCCAGGCCTCAATTTCTCAAGTTTAGCAGCTAATTACCTTGATACGATCATTATGGATGACTTCCTTCTCTCTAAAGCCACCCACGATGGAACGCACGCTCTCAAACCAGAGGCTGCAGTCCCTGCTCTGTCTGTGTGTAATTGAGGGTTTTGCTCTCTCACTTCTCATATTTAGCCTCTGTCTGTACTCTGTACTGATGTTTACGGATAAGCATCTTTTCGGAGGCTTCTGAGACAAAGTGCACTAATTGAAAATCCATACTAGTAGGCCTTCGGGGAGAATGAACAGCCATTATCACATTAAGCTCTTTTTATGTAATACGACTAATACACAGCAAATTTTTCTTTATGGGTAATTGCCTCTGATTACATCTCATTGGCATTGACTTAATTGCTGCGAAACGTGTAATTGCAAACAAATGTCTGCTTTACATCAACAATATTCCTTTTGCAGATGTCTTCAAGTTGGATCCCAACTTTCTGGAGAATGAGGAGAAGTACAAGGCAATTAAACGGGGTGAGTTAATGACTCGTTAGCTATACGCATATTCCATTCTTCTCATTACCGCCTATTAAAAGAAATGCCCTCTGATGCACCGTCTCTGCTAGCGCATTTGAATTTTAATTGTGTACTAATTGTACAAAGGACGGGAGACAGCCATATGGTACAGGAAGCTGAAATGGTGGCCCTTGATTGCAACTATTGTAGATGCTTGTTCTCTGATGCGAAGATGATTACTGCGTTTACGGCTTGAGAAGCAAAGCCAATGGAATCCTTCAGCAGTGGAGGAAGTGACAGAACATAGTTATGACCTAAGATGCCAACAGGGGACCTGGGCAAAGACCAGAGTGTGTTTGTGTTATGCTTGTCACTTTTTCCTAAAGTCAAATTCAAATGAATCTTAGTAGGATACAATTTTAATTGATAGAGACTTCGAGTTCTCTACAGTAATGCAACTTGTCTGGCTCTGTATTAAAGACAAATAAAATGTCACAACTATCGGCATGAAGTCAGGTCTACTTTACAGCTTATTCTGGCCCAGAACCATTCAGTTAGTTAGGAAGACCAAGGTTATTTTTTGTTAAATAAAAATAAAGTAGTTAGCAAAAACAAATTATAGTGAGGTTTAAATGTGCAGTCAGTTTGAATGAAACCTAAACAGAAATGCAGTTTATTTTTAACGTGGTTTCAATGTCTGATAATCTGATGTAGTTAATGAAATGGAAACTAAATACATGCATAATGTATGTAAAAAAATATATGTTTCAAAATTACCAATTAAATTAAAGCTATTTATGCACCATTAAAGTTAAAACACAATTGAAATTGAAATAACTCACTAGTAACCCTGCGTCTGTCTGACCAACATATGAAGTTGCCAACCACAGTTTGTTGTGTTTTTGTCTGTTTAATAATTAAAAAAATTTTTTTATTAAAATGTAATTAATCCATCTTGTTTTCATACCTCAGAAATTCTTGACGAAGGAAGCAGCGATTCTGGCGATGACGCTGGCGGCAGTGAAGATGAAGATGATGAGGAGGAAGATGAAGAGGCGGCAGCTAGAGAAGGTATTCATTTTAAATATTCATGCTTTACTGTATACTTTGAGAAAAATGGGCACCACTGTATTAATATTCAGTGTTACTATAGCACTGAGTGGTAGTAGTGCTATCCTCTCATTGGTCTGAGTTCTTATGCGAGTGCGGGTGTTTGGGGACAATGCTTTGCATTAGTTCCCCTAGATAATCCTGCTCATATGGTCCCTTGGGTCCTTGTGTTGAGGAAAACTGCATAAAACACTATAGCCATCAGGAAACTGCCTGTTCCAGAGTGTAGCACATTGTTTCAGGCATTAATGGGATCATATCCTTTTTTCTCCCTTAGGTCCACTAACAATGTTTCTTGCACTTAAAACAGTCAGAATTTAGTTTTAGGCCAGAAGCATGCTATACGGAAGAATGCAAATGAAGATGCTTGGGCAATCCAATGTCCTGTTAAATATTTACATTATTGTGCCAGTAACAAACCTCAGTACGCAAGTGGGTGATGGTTACTTTTAGATGCTATAAACATGTAGACTTCAACAAGATTCTTTTCTAACTGTCATAAAAGTAGCTGATCTGACTAAGAAAACTGATCATATTTAGGCAGGGGTGTCCAATTTTTTTTTAAAAAAAGTATAATAATATAATACAATTGTATATGAATATCCCACATTTCTGCCACAATACCATGTTTACTGTTAGTGTTACTACAGTAAATCCATAAATGTTTGTGATTTGTGCACTGTTTTGCATGTCAGTGTTGTTCAGAATGTCAGCGCTGGTTTCATCTGGCTTTAAACTAGTTTAAATCACTAAGACATTTGTGTTTGTGTCAGAGACCTCTGCACACTCGAATGCTCCTCACTGGATCTCACTGCGCTGTTTACTGGTCGCGTGATCGAGATGGTCAGAGATCTTATTGTTTAATCTTTAATGTTTCCTACAAGCAACAGAAATGGCAGCGCTTATCAGTTATCAAATTTTGTTTCACTCAGGGTGTACTCACACTAGCCAGTTTGAACCGTGCCCGAGTGCGTTTGACCACCAAAGCGCGGTTCGTTTGACTAGTGTGAGTGCTCCGAACCGTGCCCGGGCGCAGCTCGATTAGCCGGCCCTGGCCCGCTTGGTAGAGGTGGGCCAGAGCACGGTTCAGTTGGACTCGGGTGCGGTTCGCATGCAGTGTGAGCGCTAACCTTGCTGGAGCACAGAACAGGACGCGTGACTCCATTGTGTTCAGAGAGCGCCGCTCTTCTTGTTTATCCCGAAACCGTCGCACCATAATGACGTAAGCGTGCTCCGGCACGAATGCTGAAACCCTATGTGAGTGCAGGCCAGAGGGGGAGTGGGGAGGGGGGACAATCGTACTCGGGCCCGGTTCATGGCAACCGTGCCTAGTGTGAGTACACCCTCACAGTTTACTGCGTCACCTGGCCTAAAATCTAGTGCTGTCACCTTTTGTTGACTGTGAAACTGCAAGGTTTGCCACATATAATGTATTTTGATAGACAAGCTGCGGGCCATTTGAAATTTATAATAATTGTATTTTTTTATTAAAGTTCTACAACATTTATTACTATGAGATGTGTAGTATTTCAGTTAAAAGTTAAAATTTTGCCCCCCACCACCCCAAAAAAAGAAAATGACTGAACACATCATCGAGCACCACTCTTCTGTTTTTAGATGTTCCTGAATTTGTCACTTCTGTAGGATGTCTCGTTGATTATTGGCTCAAGTACTCGCTGTCATTGAGGGCAGACAGTGTAAGCTGTGTCTCTCTCTGTTGGTCTTTAGTTTTGTGCTTGTGATCAGATGAGCTTAGCTCTGTTAATTGCTTCTATGAAAAAGGCTTTGAGCCTGTGAATTAAAATCACTCTGCAAAGAACAAGCACTATTGACCTCTGAAGGGAGACATATCATATGATGAAAACTTCAGCCAGACTGTTTTATCTTTTTGTCTCTCTTTCCTGTTTTTCTTCTCTTTATTTAGAAGAAGAAAAAGTCACCATTTTCGACCAGACAGAGGTGAACTTGGTTGCGTTCCGTCGAACGATTTACCTCGCCATCCAGTCAAGGTGAGTGTGTGTGTGGTGCGTCATGTGATCCAGTGATACTCTGTCGTGTCTTCCTTGCTTCCGTCAGCAGAATGGGAGCAGCTCTAAAAGCCACCAGAAATAGTATGTGCAAAGGCTTGTTTTGGCTGGGATTGAAAAACAACCTACATTTGAGATCCCATGTGCAAGAGATGAGGCTGTTTTTTCTTGTTTTTTGAGACCAAAGCCCTTGAGGGCCTCAGCATGCAGATTCAATTAATAACGTTTCAGATTAGTTGTTTTAATTGAATTTTGCCGGCACAGAGCAGCAGAAGTGCCATCACAGATCAGAAATTGCTGTGGTGAAAGACTACAAAATTAGACATCCTTTGATATCAAGAGTGTTTGAAAATTGTTTGAACAACAATTCAGGGGCTAATTGAGTAGAGTATGAGGAAGTCTTATTTCCCTTGGCATCACAGGACCGTTTCACAGTATGACTGTCCTCATAGGCATGGAGCTGGAGTTTATTTAATATACATTTAATATATATCTTTATATTGGAATTTGGGTTGTTGATGCATAACATGTCCATGAGCTTTTTTATCATCAAAATCTGTTTTTAATATGAATTTAAGGTATTTAGGAATTTCTTTCTTAGAAAGAACAAGTGTGTTTTAGTTTCTTTTGATCTTTTTGCCTGTTATGTTTATTCCTAAATTTTTACAAGTGCAAATATCCATGTAGTCTTTCAATAATTTGTTTTAGTTTCAAAGAGTCATTATAATTACAAGAATGATTATAAAAGATTTGGCCAAATCTATTATAACATCGTTACTGCACAACTATATATAAAGTATAAATGTAGCAATATTAGTGTTGTCAAAAATGTTGATATTTCGATGCATCAATACTGAAATATCTGAAATGTTTCCAATACTCTTTTTCTGCAGTATCGATACACCTGATACCAGCTTCACATTTTCACTCTCTTCTCTCCGATAACGAATTGACACACAACTGCCTCCAGTTACTCACTTGTCTCATTCGCTCCGTTTGAATAGTGCTTGTATTATACATCATTTTACTCATTCCCGCTTGTTTCATGTTCATGAATTGAACTTACAAACTGCTATTTTTGCTTCTGAAGTTTAAATAACATCTAGTGCAACATCTGACTTTTCACTCTCTCTAAATCTTAAGTCTTGACAGGGAACGTTTGTCAAACTAGCATAATGACTCTTAAGGAAACTTAATGAATACAGTTGAATTCAACTTGAATATTCATGTATACTTAGCAGGCACCAGGTCACACTCCGATGCGAGTGTGTTTATGGCCCTGGACTCCTAGGCAGCCTCACAGCTTCCCTTTTCCACTTCTATTGACCTGAAGCTTTGAAAAAGGCTTCCCTCGTGGAGAATGTTTGAAAGTACTAAACCTTTCAGCGCCTCGAGGCTGCCGAGCACTCGTAGGTCAAAGATGCAGCAGAGGCTGTTTTTCTATTAAGATCTTAGCGGTTAAAAACAGGCTTTGAATGCATACTAGCTTCATTTAACCTGTTTTTTTAAATCACTCTATTTGATCATAGCTGTACGGCACCACGTCAAACAATATGCGGCTGTGATGAGGCTTCATTCGTTTAGTTGCTGTATATGTAAGAAATTTTTAAATATTTTACCGTCTGGGTGTCGACTGGCTTCCCTAATGTCTTTAAACTTGCCCGCTGGCAGCTGGATTCACCTCTTAAAACAAACCTAATGTCTCGCAGCGCTCGACTGCAGCTCACTGCCCTGAGTGCAGAAAGAGAGAAGAGACAAAAAAGAGAGGCACTACAATGGTTCCCACTTTCCCTTTCTACAGACTGTCTTTGAGGTCAAGATGAAACTGATTTGGCCCACAAATCCCCGCCCGGAGGCGAGGCGAGGCTCGTGTATGGACAGGAAAAAGTATGACCCATCAGGAAATTAGATTAGCCCAGCTATTTTTCTGTTGAAATCAAGTGTATTCGTTTTGGGCCACAACCCTGTGATTCCCATAGTGAGGTTTTCTTTCTTTTTATATAGAGAAGAGAGGAAATGATGGAGAGAGTAGAGAACAACCTCTGTAAGTTTGGCCATTTAAAAAAAAAGATATAATCTACCGGTGAAACATTTGGGGTCAGTGAGTTTTTTTTTTGTTTGTTTTTTTTGAGAAATTAATACTTTTATTTAACATGGATGCATTCATTTGATCAAAATATTTGATGCTCTGGAAACATTTCTTATAAAAAAAGCATACCTTTTTTCAGGATGTTTTGATGAATAGAAAGTCCTTAAAGCTGCATTGTCATATTTAGGAGGATCTGTTGACAGGAATGCAATATCATATACATAACTATGTTTTCAGTGGTGTATAAAGACGTTACTTAATGAACCGTAATGTTTTTATTACCTTAGAATGAGCCATTTCTATCTACATACTCGACATGAGGGTGATAGTGTTGACAGTGTTGTTTGATTCAGTTGTGCGCAGTATATAGTGCTGTGCTCACTGTGTACTGCTGAACTGTCCTGTCTTTCGGTTGATGTGAATAGGGACTGTGTTGAGTGACATTTATATGGATTTTGTCCTAGGGGCTAACTGTGCACCATGGGACCTGTAGTGTCAAGTCTAGCCACCACATCTCTCTCTTTTTTGCTGCCCTTGCCCTGTGAAGTGGTCATGGCACAGCATTCAAACAGTTAAGAAGTAGAGCAGAGTACACTTTATTTAGAGCAGAAATAAAATGGTCATAGAGATTCTAGTTTGGTCAGATTTAACCACACTGCCACTCTTTAAACTAAAGCATTTAGCTGAGTTTTTTCTCATGCTGTTTTGGTTTGTGTATAGGGGTGGGGGTGTTTAGCATCTGCGGGCGTCACATGACTGTGTTCGTCAGCAGTTTGTGAAACTAACTGATAGATGCAGAATTCTGGCAGAAATTCTAAGAGAGATGTGAGGCTCATGACCACTGACAGCATTGAAAGACTTTGATCTAAACAAACACAATTTAATTAAAATGATAGTATTGAGTCAAACATAATGGGTTTAGCACATACATTACATTTTTATTTTGTTTATTTTCATGTCATCTTGACTGATGCTTTATAAACAAATGGTCATAAATGAGTTTGATTTCAATTCGATATCTATTCAGTTCTATTCGGCTCGATATTGATTAATTTATAGATGACTCGGGTACAGTGCATGGCCAATTTTATTATTTATAATTGAATATTGAAGGTTAAAATCAACTGATTTGTATACAAAGACTTGAATGACACCCAAGGAAGTTTTAATACGTTTTTAATTACAGAATTGTTTCTACTCCAATTTGTTTTTTGAAATATCAACATTTAAATAGTGGTTGTCGTAACTTGACAGATTCATTAAGCATACATTTTATATATATATATATATATATATATATATATATATTAAAAAATGTAATATGGTGCATATTTAGCTAAATGCTCCTCTCTAGAGTTTATTTTTCTAGCTGACTATTGAGTTTATGGTGACTGAATGGCTTTTCTGAGGTAAATGTAACGTGAAATATTGACTTATTTATCGACGTCTTTCCGCGGTTGAAACTCTGATTGAACGATTGTATGAGACATGATATGGATTTTGGTCAGTTATCACCTTTTGATGTTCATTCATGTTTTTTTTCATGCTGTAACAAGTAGTAAAGCAGAAGATGTGGTCAGTTCACGCAGGCTGCCTCTTTCAGATCGGCAACAGCGATCTGTCATGCCACATTAAACAGCGCCAAAACTGAATTTGTTGTTTGAATTTCATCATAAAATGGACAGAATTTGAAATCTGAGACCTTTTCACATCAAAAGTAACAAGACAAAGCCTAGTGCTATCTATCAGATGGGATAAACTTTAAAACAGCATAGACTGGAAGATCGATTCTTGGGATTTAGGAATTGATATCGGTTCATATATTGAGAAATCAATAATGTTTAAACCCCACACATGTTTATATATTATATTTTCTCTATCATCACATTCAATTTAGACTGTAAATTCACAGCTCAGCTATAATATGTCTTTATTCATGCTGCTACAGACCAGCAGCTCATCCAGCAGTAAACAGATCCTGCTGTAAACATGTGGCCCAAAATCTGTCCAAATATGCTTCAAAGCGATAGAATCTTGGGCTGACCTTAAATGAAGTACTGGAGATCCAACACAATCCCAGGACAGGCAAAAGGGTCAGCCTGCTTAAGATAGAAAGCCTCAATTCTCCTTAGAGTCAACATATTTTGTCATTTCTTTTAGGTTTTAGGGCTGTATTATTATTCTGATCATGGTGTTAACCTTGTTAAACTTCAACAGATGATGCCCCCTGGTGCTGTGATAGTTTTGCTTAATTTTAATTAAGTCTGGTTCATGTTTAATATTACATTTGATTTATTATGTAGAACAGTTGCATGTAATATATTAAAATGATATGCATGTCAATACATTTCATTAGCACATAAGATGCAGAAGGTGACATTTTCATGTTTTTTCTTCACAGCTTGGACTTCGAAGAATGCGCCCACAAGTTGATAAAAATGGATTTCCCCGATAGCCAGACGGTACGTAAATAAACTCTGCTGTTCTCTCTAAAATCCTGCAGATCTGTGTTGCTTTCTGTGTCCCTGCACACAGCTGTTTATCGGAAGCTTTTAACTTCATCTAAATATTTGTTTTCAGTCTCAGAGGTAATTTGTGCCTTTGTGGTCACTTGGGAAGCATTTGTCATCTTAATATCCTTGTTTTGCAGTTTCACAGTGGGGAAAAATGGGCTGTTTTGGCTAATGGTAACTGGGTGTTCCCTCCTGCTTTAACTGATCAAATGCCTTTCTCCAGAAATGGCCCGTTTGTGATTGTCACCCTGCTGTTTCACGAATCAAACTGGAATTCAGTGCCAGCACCTCACAAGTTTGATGCAAAGTCCTGTATTTGTCAGCACATTTGTGGCGAGAGAGAGAGAGAGAGAGAGAGAGAGAGAGAGAGAGAGAGAGAGAGAGAGAGAGAGAGAGAGAGAGAGAGAGAGAGAGAGAGAGAGAGAGAGAGAGAGAGAGAGAGAGAGAGAGAGAGAGAGAGAGAGAGAGAGAGAGAGAGAGAGAGAGAGAGAGAGAGATTTAAAACACAAAAGCAAATAGTAAATAATAAAGCGGAACAATTAAACCTATTACAAGCAATAATCAAAGAGTGATTTAATTATATGAACGTTTTCCAGTCAAGAGCATTGAGTTGATTTTTCTTTTGGCAGTTTTACTGCTGTTTGATTCTTACTGATGACATCATAGACAGCGGGAGATCTGATAGGCTGCACTCACACTAATGCACAGATCTATTTTTACATATCAGATGTTTTATTTCACTTAACTGTCTGTTTACACTAAGAGTTGCGCACAGCCGCGAGCGCTCTTCAGCCTTTGAAAACAGCCGTCTGTCAGTGAGCGAGTTTTGTGTATTGAAAATATAGGCCTATTGCATTCCAAACAGGATTGATTTTTTTTCTCCCACCCCTAGCTGCAATGGAGCAAAATTGTTTTCCATTGGTTTAATGAAATTTTTTTTATTTCAGAACAAATACACTAATATCTATATATCAAATGTCATCAAAAGTCTGATGAATATTGAGATAGGTGTGTTTTAGCTATATATTCAAGCCCTACTCTGAACATACTGGTTTTCTTGGCTCTCAGCCTGTTAATCAGTCCATTTGACCTTTTAAGAGAGATGAGGATGATAACCGGATTTGATCCCCTCGGTCCACTCTGCCTTCTTATTCCAAATACGGACTGTCTTGTTTAGCTGGTGCAGTACAGATAAAGTCTGTATGTTGTCCCCAGAGCATATATGCAGTGTCAACAACATTCACGGCAGGGATCATTATGTTTTTTGCTCCTTTTTGAAATGACTTCCACTAAGACAAACTGTATCAAATAAGATTTTAAAAAGTCCCGAAATAGAATAGAGCCCCCTTACCCCCACCACCACATCTGCTGCTTTTGGCCATTTGAGAAAAGAGCCAGTGAGGTGCACAAGATGGAAACATTGTGTTTGCACGCCTGAGGGAGATTGTGTAACAGGGGTAGCATCCTACAAATGTCTTCTTTATCGCTTCGCTCCAGCTCTCCTCATAGGCTCAGGAGCAGGTCAGGAGGGGAGAGGCATGTGCTCGCTCCCTAGCATACAAACACGTCAGCTGTGTTGTGGGTGACATCCCTACATCCACCTACTATGATCTCCACATAAATCTGGGATGTCTTTGGCTCAAAAATAAGGATTTTTTTCCCGTTGCTGCCAGTAGTTCAGTTTTGCACTCAATATTTTAACTTGCTCCACATCAAAAAGTTGTACATTTTTATTTTTGTAAATAAAAAATATTTGTACATTATAGAATGGCAACCCATACTTGGAATCTGTCCTCTGCATTTGACCCATCTAAGTTAGGTTAGTACACATTAGGAGCAGTAAGTAGATTTATATTATATTTAGACTATATATTTGGCATGAAGACTTCCATATATTTATTTATTGACTTACATCCAACATTATAAGCACAATAAACTAGTCTTGTGAATTAGTATGATTTGCTTTTTGCATGAAGAAACCAGTACAGGGTTACCAGTACAACATACCAATATGTTGGTATTGTTATTAGTTTTTAATGTTTATACATTCATAATCAGACTTGTATTCATACTATATAATTCTTATTTGACATTTTTTTCTGTTTATATGTTATTTACGGATATATATATTTAGAATATTGTCAAAATTCTTTTAATCAGATTTTTTTGTTGTTGCTGGTTTTTGTACATTGTTTACACATGAACAAAACATTAGGCAAATTGACAATGCTGTTTCATTGAGCTGATAATGGAGCCTTTAAGTGATTTAAATAAAAAAAACAATATAAACGATTACCTCATTGCAAGGAGGTACTCGTGTTTGCCAGTTTGATGGTGGTGGGTCGTTCTCTGATCTGTCTCTAAAGCTAGAACTGGCATAACATGGCTCACATCCAGACCTACCACAGTCCTCTGCGTCATCAGAAACACACACACACACACACACCTGAGCCTGTCTCAAATCCCCCCCCCCCCCCCCCCCCCCCCCCCCCACATCTCTGTGCAACATGAGGAAACACGTCAACTACTCTGGTTACCTTAACAGCACTGTTTGATAAATAAGTTATTATTGGAACTAGACATCTGAAACTGGTAATCTGTAAGTTTGACGGGGGTTTCGTTCATCCAATTAAGTGTACATTTTTTAGAGGCTTCTCAATGACATTAACATATAATGTAACATAAAACAAAATGTCAGCCTGTTTTTTTGTCCTATGATGATTGATGTACTGTGGTGTGCCGCAAACGCTATCCCTCGTTTAGAGCTCGTTTTAACATGGCGGTATGCGCTGTGTTTCTTTCACACATATGGGTTCACGTCCTTGGAACCCACTGCGTTTTGTCCCTCCTGAGTTGTCGTACCAGAATAAACCGTCCTTGAGTCTTTGGTTATTGCTGCTTCTGCCTAGTGATTTGGCTTTGCTCCTAAATGCAGGGTTCCCACAGTCATGAAAAACCTGGAAATATAAGGGAATTTTAAAACAGTTTTCCAGGCCTGCAAAAAGCTTGGGATAATCATGTCGGGAAAGGCATGGAAATGTATGTAGTAAATATACTTTTTTGTAATTTTCTGGACTTAGTATTGTAGTAGTTGTATTATTAAAGTATTGTACAGCTGTGACCAAATCATTATTTTGAGTCAGTTGAAATGGTCCATCTGAAAGACTAATTAGTGAATTTGAATGGTTTTATTTTCATGTATTTATTTTCATTTTTTTCTTAATTCTAGCGGACATTCATTGTTGTAAGAAAAACACCCCATTTGTCCAAACTTCATAGCTCTAATTCCAAGCTGAACATTTGTGTTAAGAACGGTTCTGTCTTACGAAAATCCCTCTAGATGAGGTAATTAGCTATTGCGTTTTTAAAGCTTGCTATAAAAAGGTGGAATGTTGCTTTAAATTCCGTACAGCTGCTGCTGAATGGCAGGTGTTTCTGTTAGTGTGGAGATTGTTTATAGTCTGCAGCAAGAAGTCTACCACGTGTTTGGTTTCCAGTTTCCACGACATTAAGAACAGCATTACAGAGCCAAATACCAACATACAACTTTTTTGGAATTCGAACTTCCATCAATCCCATAGTCCTACACATCATTTGCCACTTGTGCGTTTAATAATGGTTTGTCCAATTTGTTAGTAGTATCACAGTTATCACTAAGAGTGTATTGCACCCCCAGCTTCATTTAACATATATACATATACATTCTATATACATTAATTCATTGACATTATAACATGTGGATTTGGTGCTCGACACATTTTTTATTATTACCAATGTTGAAAACGCTGTGCTGCTTAATTTTGTGGAAACCATGATTTTTTTTCAGTAGTCTTTGATGAATAGAAAGTTCAAAAGAACAGCATTTATTTGAAATAGAATTATTTTGTAACATTATTATTGTCTTTACTGTCACCTTCGATCAATTTAAATCTTACTGACCCATTACTTTTAAACAGTAGTGTATGTCTTTCCAGTTAACTTTTAGAAAATATGGGTTGTAATAACTAGGAAGCCTCATCATTATTCACATCACTGTCTACTCTGACTGAGGTCCACGAAGCTGAGATTATTCACAGTTATTCAGCCTTCAGTTTATAGGGATCATTTAATACTTCACCCTCGGAAAAGTGAAGGCCAAAGCATGGCGTGTGAAAATATAAATGTTTTAACTTGTGGATGTTTGCATTGAAATGTCAGTGCATTGAAAACATTACAGCCAGTCTCGTAATTTCTATGTCGACACATCAAAGTTTCCCCTTCAAAAGAGGATTGTAGAATGTTTCATAGTGCACACTTTCGACAAGGTTCAAGTGAAAATTAGCAAAGGCAGTGACAATTGATGCAGAGCAGCCGCTGTCTGGCAGTGGAGTTGATGGCGCGATTATTAGTCTTGAGCAATAAACACATCACAAGTGCAGAATGAATCATGGGACTTCACAGATGGCCTGTTCATTATTCAGCCACATTTCTGCCTCCGCCCGCCTCAGCCACATGGAGTACAAACTTATGGATTGAGTGCATTGAGCTGAATCACAACTGCATTCGGTTAGCAGATAGATAATTCAGCTGCAAGAGACTCTAATCGAATGATGATTTATTTCAAAAGCTTCTGCTGCCATTGCCTTTGTCACTGAGCGAGAAAGCATTAAGTGCAGATAGGGATATTGATGACCGTTCATTTTGTTTACTTAGGGTGTCTTGTATGTATAACTAGCTTTTCTCTGTGGTCTGTTTTCATTTAATATAATTGCCTCGGATTATCTCTAGATGACGAAATTTAAAGGATTAGTTCACTTTTTAAAAAACTTTTGCTGATACTTTACTCACCCCCATGTCATCCATGTCTGTCTCTCTTCAGTTGAGAAGAAATTAAGGTTTTTGATGAAAACATTCCAGGATTTTTCTCCATATAATGGACTTCAATGGGACCCAAACGGTTCAAGGTCCAAATGACAGTTTCAGTGAAGCTTCAAAGGGCTTTAAACGATACCAGACGATGAATAAGGGTCTTTTCTAGCGAAACGATTGGCCATTTCAAAAATAAATAAAAAAGTTTAAGTTTTATAAGCACAAATGCTCGCCTTGCTCTGTTCTGTGATGACTCTGTTCTGTGAGACCTTTTCAACGTAATTGCGTATTACGTGACGTCACGAACGCGCATCACAGAACAGAGCAAGGCGAGCATTTGTGCTCTTTAAAAGTTTTTTTAAAAGTAAACAAATCCTTTAAGTATTTTTTTAATCAGAACAATGTTGAGTCTCATCTTGCTCATGAGAGAACTAAATTCTTTAAATGGTAAATGGTAAATGGACTGCATTTATATAGCGCTTTTCATAGACCCAATGGCCACCAAAGCGCTTTACATTTTGCCTCTCATTCACCCATTCACTCACACATTCATACACCGACGGCGGAACTAAATTCTTTACACTTTACAATAAGGTCCCATTAGTTAACGTTAGTTAATAATGCATTACCATTAACTCACAATAAGCAATACATTTCAACTGTATCTTTGTTAATGTTAGTTAATGAAAATTGTTCTTTGTTAGTTAATGTTAGCTCAGGTCCATCAATTAAACTAAACAAAGTTAGATTTTAATAATTCATCATTAAAAGTTAATAAATGCTTACTGCGTTGACTGTTGCTGACTATTTAAATCTAGCGAGTTTGGCATTTCGTTTTGCAAATCCAATGGTGCTGGTAGTGACGATTCTCTCTGACCAATCAGAGATCTGCAGTCTTTTCACATAACATTTTAGTATCGGTACAGCTCGCTTGGAAAATCAGCCGAGGTGGTACTAAAAAAATTACCTGGTACTTTATTTATTTATTTATTTATTTATTTATTTATTTTACAATTTTCAATACCACACCAAAAGGTAATAACATGCAGCTGCAAAGCAGAAATTCCTTGAAAGACTTTTTGCAAATATGCGTGAGTGTTTAAAGGGTACCTATCATGGAATTTTGAAAATTACCTTTCATGTAGTGTGTAACATAGATCTAAGTGAACAAAAACATCCTGCAAAGTTTTAAATATGAAAGTTCACCGTATACAAAGTTATTGTCTCTCAAAAGTAAGAGTCGACTCTGAGTCGCTGATATGAATCGATAGACGAACGATGCATTTTCTCTAACTTTCGTACATCACTTGTACAAGTTATTTGAATTCGACACGCCCACTCAGTGCGCGCGCCGAGCAGACAGAGAAAACAGTGAAAACATCATGTCGACGAGACGCTGTTCTGAAGTGCGAATCAAAACAAACTTTTTTTTTCACTGCCCAGGGACAAGCATGTGAAGACTCAGTGGCTAGAGTTTATATTTACAACTATACCACACAAGTATAGCCACCTTGAGCTGTGTTCGCGTTATTTTTATGACGATCGCTTCACAAACACAAATGCTTTCACGTGTGGATTCGCGGGTCGCCTGATACCGAAGGAACGTTCAATACCAAGTTTATTTGGATCAGCTTCCTCCTCCGAATCACAACCTGTAAGTACTATTAATAATTGTTGCTTTTGTGTGTGTGTGTGTGCGTGCGTGCGTGCGTGCGTGCGTGCGTGCGTGCGTGCGTGCGTGCGAGAGAGAGTTACGCTCAGCAGCTTCTAGGTCTCCAATGTCATTTTTTTTGTTTTTTGAAATATGTGAAATTATGTGAAGCGTATTGTAGTACTGCAGTGCTTTATCAATATGTTTAAGCTTTGGGCTAACGCAAAATATAACTGACTGCGTCATCTGACCAATCACCGCCGATTAGCGTCACGCAAAGGAGAGGTTTGGACAAATGAGTCGTCAAACGAATCATTAGGGAGTCGGTGAGCAAATCAGCTAAAAATAAATGCATATTATAAGACAACAAAAGTGTTTTTTGTCATTGCATGCATGTAAAACTGTTGCTGGGGACTCCCAGAACATTATTAGGAACATTTTAAATGCCATAATAGGTACCCTTTAAAAGAAGTCGTGAGTTACAAATTGAGCTGTTGCTACCATTGGGAAAACTGGTATCATTATTTCTTGTTGGATCGACATGGTACCAGTGTGCCTGTGCTTTTGACATCTTAATGAGATTGCATGACATCTTTATACAGCATGTGTATATTTCACACCCAATACGGGGGTAATGAAAAACTTGCACAGTGCACTTAACCTGAACTTTCACTCATTGGAGTTATTGATTGAATGCTCCAGCTTGTTCTTTACACGGCAGATCTTCAGCATGACTTTCTTTGCCTGTCCCACAGACGTAGATGTGTAAAACTCGGGCCGCACTCACCAACGCAGAAAGAAGGTCATCATGCTGACCCCACTGCACTTAGGGAATGTTGCTTTGCATCTGATCGAGTTCACTCGATGTCCCACATGTGCCAGTGTTTCAGTCAAGCCATTTTTTTGTGTGAGGTTTCAGTTTTAGCAAGAGAAGTGATGTTTTTTTTGTTGTTGCTCTCAATATAGAAGTTTTATTGTGTTGTGGATATACTGGAGGTAAGTGGTTATTGATTGTCTGGATGTGAGCCTGGGTTTCAGTCCTTGTGCTGTTTGTTCGATCTGACCGTTGCCAATTTTTCTTCTGGGGGAAATGAAATAGGCTGGTGTGGTTTTGAAGTTACTTCAGATGGTTAAAGCCCTTAATTTGTTTCTTTATGTTCTTCATGTTCTGCAGCTTTAATAAAAGGTAATGGCATTTCATCATTTCTTTTCCATCAGTCTTTGCAGAGCAGATGGCTGCTGGTCATCTGTGGCAACAGTCTTGCTGTGCACGAATGCAGATTTCACGGACGCTCTCCTGCGCTCTCTTCAGAAATTTCTAGTCTGCCCTGAGGGAAAAGCTCCTATCAGCTTCGTGTCAATCACAACTGTCCGTCATTCTGTAGTTCCTCTAGCTATAATGTATCAGAGTTAAAGCAGAGTGGTGGAGTGGGATGAGATGTTGCACTTACAGTGAGGGCATGCTGGAGTCCGACTCGGCCGCAGGTGCAAAGTGGGAAGTGCTAAAATGGCTGTTTTGACCATGTCATCCCTCTGGTTTGCTGTGTGGCGCAAAGGGTCACTATGGGATTCCGGCCCTTCGGCCTGAAAAGATTTACCTGACAGAATCTCTCATGGTTTTTCTGCTTGAGGCAATGGGGATGATGCTAATGAGGGAATCAGGGAGTGATTAACCAATGCCGAAGCCTGGATTTGTGCTTTTGCTTGGTCTGCTGCGCAGTAATGCTGCCAATGTCATAGAGCAGTTTAATTAACAAGGATTTCCCTGTTCATACATGAAGAACAGGTATTAGCAGAGTCAGAGAACCGTAGTCAGACTTCTTCTAGAACTGGTAATTTTGCTGACAGACAACTGTATTACCAATTTCTGAGATGATCAACTGTTTTCAACATTGATGATAATATTAAATGTTTCTTTTACAGAAAATTAGCATATTAGAATTATTTCTGAAGACTGGAGTAATGATGCTGAAAATTCAGCTTTGAAATTGCATAAATTACAATTTAAATATATTCAAATAGAAAACTTATTTTAAATGTTGATAATATTTCAGAATATTACTGTTTCTATTGTATAAAAATCAAGGAAATGCTGCCTTTGTGAGCATAAGAGTTTTTTTTGTGTGTGTGTGTGCAGAATGTCTAGAGTGGTCTGCCATATAACAAATATAAATGGGGTCTCTGTCAAGGTCCAAAAATGACTAAATGCAACCTAATAGTGCTAAAAAATAATAAGTCTTCTGAAATTCAAGTCATTATTTGCAAAAATCATCCCCTTCTCTGTAGTTCACAATCACGTTCACGTTTCTGGAAAGTGACTGAACATTTTTTTCTTTTCTCTGATATTGCTTGGAGAGAAAAGGTTTCTGATCAGTAATCGTGCACAGCCCATATGATTTCAGCTCCCTGAAAAAAATAAAAATATATATATATATATATATATATATATATATATATATATATATATGAGAGACTGGTGCCGTAGGGCTGAGCCACCTTTCTGCTCCGCACTTGCTCTCAAACTGTCCTGTGATCAGAACACCTTACCGTCACACCTGGCACATTTGGCTCTCTGCCTGCAGGCACCTGTTAGAGGAGTCAGAAATGATCTCATCAGGGCTTAAGGCCATCTCAACTGGACCTCAAGTACTCAGTACTTCATCTGCTTGGACACTGTTCTTGATATCCTGCGCTGTTTTCTTTTGCAGGTGTTTTTTAAGACCTCTTAAAGTGTTCAACTCTAATTTGGTGCCGGACTGCTGCCTGTAGGGGGTTTTATTTGTAAATTGATCACAAGCATGCCTTTCTTCCTCATAATCTTGAGCTCCCTGGTGAATATATAAGGTAGATCATGAAATCAATCAGCTTATGGAGTGTTATTATAGGGTATAAGTAGAGAAGTGCTGCAGCTCATGCAGTAAGATGAGATGTTACACCTACTGTGTGTGAGGGGCCGTGGAGCTCAGCTAAAGCTCGAAAAGCGAAATGGCTTTCTGGAGCGTATAATCCTTCCTGTTTCCTGTGAGGGAAGGAATGAGCATCTGTAGGTAGGATCACATCCAGTCCAGGCATGAAGAAGGGCTCGCTAAGTGACTTCAGAGAATTACCTGACATCACCTCAATAGAATCTCTCCCCCATAGGTTTTCTATGCATGCCCCCAGTCACTGCAGACTTTTTGATGTTTCTGCCCCAAATGTTTGAAACAACCTTAAATACTGTGCGTGTGTACCTTGGAAAAGATGTTTAAAATGCCTGAAAGTTCTCACAGCATCTTGAACTTGCCATAGTTAGGCTGTTGATTGGCTCATATGTACTACTGTTCAAAAGTTGGTCATTTATTTATTTAATTTTTAGTTTTTGCTTCAAGTCTCTAATGCTCACCAAGGCTGCCTTTTTGGATCAAAAATACAATAAAACCGTAACATTGTAATTGTAAAAGCCATTACTCCGATCTTTTGTCACATGATCCTTCAAAAATCATTCTAATATGGTGATTGGAGGCTCATGAAACATTTCTTATTATCATTGTGTTTACATGCACCCTCGTAATGCGATTATAATGGTATTTTGGCAATATTGCTGTTAAACTGTACCTCATGTAATACTTGCGCAATACTTGATGACATTAAAGTACGCAATTCACAGTTAATGTGATTTAATCTCATAATCGTATAGTAACCGTACTCATATTATATGCTGATTTAAAAATTAATTACTGATTTGAAAGTATTAATTAAAAAAAATGTCCATGCTGTCATGGGATATATGGTATAAGCAGGGTAATCACATCTGGTGTACATTAAAGCCAAAGAATCACCATTCTGGTTTGGGCAGGGATTCATGCAGGTATCGGATTAGAGTCATGTCTTATGTGAATGTTTACAGGTGGGACAAAAAAACCCCCAGAAAATGGTCAAAAGATCAGATCTGTCCTTTATGCCATATAATAGCTTTGTTATAAAAAAATGTTCCCAGTTCCCAAAACATTTAATGATTAATCTGTACCTCAAGTGCTCAACACTTCATGCGCCTGGATTGAAGTCCACTGTTTCAGGTATCCAGCTCGCTGAAGGAAAGAGCCTTGATGTTTTACATGAACTGTTTTTAGATCATCACATCTAATGCGGTCAGGTATAATTTGTTAAATTGATCAAGATATGGTGAGGATATGATGTTATGAAATCAATTAACATTGGGGAAGAAGTGCTGTGAATAGATGATCAGCTTCACTTTGTTTCTTTAAAGTGCAAAACTGATGCTCAGTGTGCTTTTGAGATTTTTGAGATTTTTTTTCTCATCTGCATCTGTTTCTCTTCACAGAAAGAGCTGTGCAACATGATCCTGGACTGTTGTGCCCAGCAAAGAACATACGAGAAGTTCTTTGGTCTCCTAGCTGGGGTGAGTCTTTCCCTCGTCGCTGTTATGCTGTGTTCACATCGTGTTGAATTGACCATAATTAAAATATGAATTATGATGACACTTAAAAAAAAGATACAATTTTCTTTTATTAACTTTTTAGGTTGTAGTTTTTTTTTTTTTTTTTAATACTTACGTATTAATTTGTTTTTATTTTATTTAGTATTTATTTATCATTTTTATTTAGATTGAGTTTGTATGGCAATTTAATTATAAGGTGAAACCTTTTTATTCTGTTTTTTTTTATTGCAGGTTCGTTTTTAAATTATTTATTGGTTCGTTTGTTTTGATTTTGTTAAAGGGTTAGTTCACCAAAAAAGGAAATTTCTGTCATTAATTATGCAAGACTTTCGTTCACCTTCGGAACACAAATTAAGACATTTTTCTGAACCAGCCTCAGGCAGCAACGTCATTGCAACTTTCAAGACCCAGAAAAGTAGTAAAGACATCGTTAAAATAGTCCATGTGACTACAGTGCTTCAACCTTAATGTAATGAAGCGACGAGAATACTTTTTGTGCACAAAAAATGACGACTTTATTCAACAATTTCTTCTCTTCTGTGTCAGTCTCCTATGCTGATCACATTTGGGTAAACTAACCCTTTAAGAGATTGCACCAGTTGTTTTTGTTTTTCCGTCTGATATCTTCATCTGTTATGTAGAGGTTTTGCCTGTTGAAGAAAGAATACATGGAGAGTTTTGAGGCCATCTTCCAGGAGCAGTACGAAACCATCCACCGGCTTGAAACCAACAAACTTCGCAATGTTGCCCGATTGTTTGCTCATCTCCTTTACACTGACTCCGTTCCATGGAGTGTGAGTTACTTTTATTGCTTTCTCCTTCACATCAGCATTTAGCATCGCGCAAAGTTGTATTTACATTTCACACAAAGACGCATCAATATGGCTGGACACATTATTGGTTTCCTGATGCAGTAATATAATGTTTTTTCTCAGGTCCTTGAATGCGTTAGAATGAGCGAAGACACAACGACGTCCTCCAGTCGAATCTTTGTGAAGATTTTGTTCCAGGAACTTTGCGCTTACATGGGTTTGCCAAGACTGAACGAGAGACTAAAGGACATGTAAGTGCTTTACTGTGTGGTAGGGCTGGGCGGTATATCGAGATTGTACGATATATCGATAAATTTTTTTAAAAACGATATGGAATGAGGCAATACCATTTATATTGATGCAGTAGTTTGATATGAGCACATCTGAAAAATAGCAGAGGATGCAGTGTGAGCTGCTGCAGTGAAAGTACATAGTACAATTTGTCCTAAACATGACAAGCTTATATTAAGGGCTTCAAAATAGATCTAGTCAACATGTTTAAAGCAGTTTGCCCTGTCAGATGCTCTGACAGATACTGTCGCTGACTGACAGATAAATGCTTGCGCTGTTTAATGCGTTTGAGATATGGCACTTTCCTCAGTGCTTAACTTACATCTGCAAATGTTAGAAAGTCAAACAAATATGTCCATATCACTGTCAGGAGAGGACGAGTTTCTGCAAGTGAATCTCCGCTAAAATTCAAGCTTCCGTGAATGAGCGATAGACGGAGCATAATAGAATAGTAGCGCAATAATTCTAAATATTAAAGACTAAATATTACTAAAATGGTGACAATATTATTGGCGACAATAAATGTGCCATATGTGGAATTTTAAACCTACAAGTAAGTATATTTTTATTAAAGTGACCATTTATAATGGGGTAATCAAATACAGGCTATTATAATTAGTTTGTGCTTTTGTTTTTATTTTCAATTTTAGTTTAGCCTTTAGTCAATTTAAAAACAAAAGCATTATTTTTGTTTTTAGATTGTAATGTTACAATGTTAGAATGTAATGTGATTTTAAACACCTTTTTGCATATAATATATTGCATAGCTTTCACTACATGCACTATATTTGTTTTCATATTCTTCAATATCAACATTGTTTGTAGGATATCATTGGGAAGGATGTGAATTTTTTTTTTTTTTTTTTTATAAATACAGATTTTCTTTATGCAAATAGAAAAATGTAGAAAGTACCGAGATATATCGTATATCACCATTTAACCAAAAAATACAAAGATATGATTTTTTGGCCATATCTGCCCAGCCCTACTATGTGGTTTCATTGTGAATATAATTAAACCTTATAATAAAGCCGTATAACAGACCATTTCATTTGTTTATTCCTCAGGACTCTTCAGCCTTTCTTCGAGGGTCTGTTCCCACGTGACAACCCGAGGAACACAAGATTTGCCATAAATTTCTTCACATCGATCGGCCTTGGAGGACTGACGTAAGAACCTGAGAAACCTCTCTTGTTGGGTCACTTCAATTATTATGAAATAATGCTCATCAAACTTGTTTTTTTTTTCTTTCAGGGATGAGCTGAGAGAACATCTGAAGAACGCTCCTAAGATAATCATGACCCAGAATCAGGATGTGGAGTCATCTGATTCTGATTCCTCTTCCTCTTCCTCGTCAGACTCCTCCTCATCTTCAGATTCCTCATCTGACAGTGACAGCAGTGATAGCGACTCGGACTCGTCCAGCGGCTCGAACTCCTCCTCCAGCAGTGACAGCTCTTCAGGTATCAAAACACTAGGGCCTTTTCTCCCTCAAATCATTTGTAATGACTGGCTAGCCTATTTGTCTGAATTACTGAAGAAATCATTGAGGAAAACGGATCATTAAAGGACAAGTTTGGTATTTTACACTTAAAGCCCTGTTTCAAGATCGTTTCTGAGGAAATAGAATGGTTAAGATTAAAATTTGGACACATGCTGCTGTCCAGAGAAATTTCGGTTTCTGTGGTCGCACCCCCCCACCTCCACAATGGTTGCGTAGGTGCACAGAAACAATCCTTCATAAAACACATTAAACTTTAGTTTACAAAGACGTGAAACTCACCGAGTGGTAACGGGTGTTCACTGATATGCTCACACAAAAATCGCTGCAAAAGATGCTTTCCAACAGGTTTTATCGTAGTTTTTGTCCAAGTCAAGTCAAATGGAGTCGGACAAAAACTACGATAAAACCTGTTGAAAAGCATCTTTTGCAGCGATTTTTGTGTGAGCATATCAGTGCCAAATTTTAATCTTAACCAATCTATTTCATCAGAAACGATCTTGAAACAGGGCTTTAAGTGTAAAATACCGAACTTGTCCTTTAAGTGGAATCAGAACCACAATAGATTAAACAAGTTAAATGTTCCTGATAATTAGGGCTGCTCGAAATTGGAAAAAAAAACTGACATTGGGATATTTCATTTTTCTACTATATATTGTGATATGAAAAAACAGGACTTTTCTTGAGATGACAAGAATAGCTATTTTGAAAGAATGAATCATTCTAGAATTAGTTGATTTTTGTTTTTTGAGGAGTGCATCTGCATAGAAAAAAATATATAATATGATACAATATTATTGTAAAATAAAAAATTGAGTATTTTATCAAATTAAAAATAGTTTTATAGTACCCTGTAAAATTACAATACTAATGTTTACGTCATAATTTCTTCATTTTCAAATGTAAAACCATCTAGTTTTTTATTTTTGTCATGAAGCACAGAGCTGTGTTTTACACGCATGCAGCTCATTATACAGTATTTCAGGCAGTGCATATATTATAATTAATTTACAGTTTCATTATCGAACTCAGCCATATTGCAATTTATTTTGATACATCATGCAGCCTTAATTACAATTCCCACCTGAATTGTAAGTAGTGTTTGTAAATGTCCCATTTTGAATGGTTTAGATTGGACTGAAAGCTTTTAATTGTGGACATTGCAGTGGGTTTCCTCTCGTAATGAACAAGAGCAGGGACAATCCGGTTTCCCATTGTTACTTGATGAAATGTGAAAGAAAGTGCGGCCATTGGCCCGGTGCCTAATTATTCATGCCGTTTGTGTCTGGACTTGACATGCGATCAGTTTTGTGTTTGTTTGTTTTTCTTCCTTAATTATTCTGCTTGTTATGGAGTGTTTCCCCCTCCCTTCCTGAGCCCTAATGATCACCAGCCTGTACTTCAGAACTTTAGGAGTGTCCACTTTCTAGATCCCATCACACAAATTCTCAAATTTTGACAAGAATCCTTGAAGTTTGAGCTATTTAGGATCTCTGTTGTTATGAAAAACCAGGGCTTTTTAAAGTTTCTTTAAATGGTTTTTATATACCATATATCAAAATTATTTAACACATAATAAAAGTGTAAATATCTTTAACCTTTAATTAAAATGTCATAGTTTAATAGTTTCATAGTTTCCTAATTTATTTCATAGATCAACTTTCCATGGGAGAAATATCTTCATACCAACCAGGAATTGGTCATAAATAGATTATTTTAAATTACGGCATTATAAATATCCACTTTTTTCCTAACGAGACTACTGCGTTTTAGTTTATGGGTGGCTCTTCCAGTTTAGGGAAGTTTTATTCAAATCATAAGGTTGCGCTACAAATATTCCTTATCCATCAGTTTGACTGTATGGGCTGTACAATTGTCTTCATGTTCTCGTGTTCAGACTTCATGAGAATAAAACGCAACACTTGGTATTTTAATGTGACGTAGTATGACAACAATATCAATAGCAAAAGCTCTTTTCAGTCGCTGTATTCTTTTTCGAAATTCTTCTGATTTCATTTGATATATACCATTAATAATTTACTGGAATGCTCTGGATTAGAATAATGTCATTTCATTGTACGTAGCTTTTGAAAATGTTTATTGCGTTCATAGAGTGAACCTTTCGCTGATTGTTTACAGTTTAACAGAAGTTACTCCCATCATTTGCGCAAGGCGTCATATGACGTAGGAAAAAGGTGGATAAATACTTCCCCTTCACAATCTGTATGCAAATAGACACTTTTTATGGCTTCAGCAATGTGTAAAAGAGATTATAATTAGATTTGAGAACAGGCAGATTCTGACAGGAGTCTAAGAGTCTCAGCTGTTGAAGTGCTGTAATTTGTTCTTGAGGCTGTTAATGAAGTTACATTTTTAGACTAGATGTGATGTCAGGCCTCTCTCGTCTCATCTTGCTACCGTTTAATGAATGTTAATTGATGTTTATTGCTGCTTTTCGAGGAGGACATACTTGCAGTTCTCCAGCAGTGTACATGCACAAACACATTTAAAGTCACCATGAAATCAAAATGGACAATTCTTATTTATTTTATACAGAATGTTGCAATGTTTGCTATATGAGATTTATCTGTGCACATCAAAAAATTTTCATAATTCAGATGCCCTCTTAATCTTTAATCAAAAACATTATTATAAGATATTTATTCATTCAATCGTAGTGGAACCGAACTAAATGATTCCTTATCCTTTTTATATGTTACTGAATGAACTTCTCCTCCAAACTGAACACATCTCTTTTGATTCGACCATTGAAATTCTTCTCTTCCTTCACAGACTCTGACTCGAGGCGCAAGAAGGCTTCAGGCAAGAAAAAAGACAAGAGCAAGGAGAAGAAGTCCAGCAAGGCAGCAAACCAGCGATCTCCTCTGGAGGAGCGGCCCAGCAAGAGGCACGAGAACCGCCGGCAAGATGGCGACAACGAGGACCGCCGCGGACCCGACAAACTCCAAAGAGATTCTCGGCGCCGGGGACACGGGGACGAGTCGCCCCCTCCTCGACAACGAGGAGAACCGGAGCGTGGAAGAGGACATAAGGAGCAGCAGCATCCCAGACACGCTCAGGACTATGAGGACAGACAGCCAGATTCACGCAGGCACAAGGACGATGGCAAAAACGATTCCCGAGCGGACAAGGACAAAGATAGACGGCAGAGCCGAGAGAAGGAGCCTCTGCGGCGGAGCCGGGACAGGTCAAAGTCACGAGAGAGGAGCCGCAAAGAGATCGACTCCAGGGACTCGTACAGGAACGGCTTGGAGAGGGCGGACAAAGAGAACAGGCATTCTGACAGGAGGAAAGACGAGAGGAGCAGGGATGGCTCTCCGAGGAGACGCAGATAGCCGCCTGAAGGGAGACACAATCATATTATGATGTTCATGTACCAATTTTGAGCCGTTCCTCGTTCAATGTACTTTCACCTGTGTGCTTTTGCTTAGCTTTTATGTTATACAGTAAAGCATAGCGTTTTTGAGCTGTCATTTGAAAGGACTCATGGGGAAATTTACTGTACACACTCTGATGGTGAAAATGCACCATACACACTCTGATGGTGTGTAAGGTGTTCCTGAAACAATTAGCGGTTAAACAGGGCTGTGTTCAAAAATATTTTGTATTTTGTGTAACCTTTACCAAGATTAAAGAGAACATTTGCTACATTTGGGGGATAGCAAGATTAAAGAGAACATTTGCTATAAATTTCAAATGTTTACTGTGCTTATTGAAGCTGCATATGATTTAAAACAAGATGTTTTGTGAGGAATTTTATAGAAATATAAAATGTATACATTTCTGCTCAAAAGTTTCTCAAAAGAAATCTCTTGAATTCTCACTACCAAGGCAGCATTTATTTGATCAAAAATACAGTCAAAACAATAACGTGAAAGATTTTAATAATACTATGATGGCAAAGTGGAATTTTTATGTTCATAAATCATTCTAATATGCTGATTTGCTTATCAAGAAACATTTCTTATTATCAGTGTTGAAAACAGTTGTGATGCTTAATATTTTTGAGATTTTTTTTAATTAAAAACCATATTTGCTTAGGGATGCACAAATATAATTTTTAAGTTGATTATTTTCTTTTGTCATTTCAGTTAATTGATTCATATTATTTGTTTGTGGCATCACATCTACTCGTACTGCTTTTGAATTAAAAATGTATTTTTGTTCTATCTTGGTGACTATTTAATGTTGGCTCCTTTGATTGAAAAATATAAGCCAATTCATACCAAACAAAAAATATATTTTGCTTCGTTCTGATTTTGAATTAAATGTCAAAAAAGAAAAATCTTGGGGTTTTTTATCATGTCTTAAGAGGTTTTCCATCTCAATTCCTTGCTTGTGTCAATGGTAGAGCTTAAGTACCGGTACTTTTCTGTGGTATACGCATGATGTTCGTTGTTGCACATACACCAAATGTGATTTCTGTCGCATCTCATTTCAGATGCACTGAAATGCATGTGTTTCAAACAGCTTGCCCATCATTGAACATGAAGCTACTTTGCTTTCACTGATTTCTGCCGTGCTGCCCAAAAGGATTCACATCTGCCGTGACCTTCAGGGGTAACTGAGACTGCATACGTGAAGCCTGATATAGAAACAGCCCTTTTCTTTGTAGCTGATGTTAATGGGACACAGGACAAGCCCACTGGGATTGTAAAGCAGCGAAACTCATTTGAATTAAAGGTCATCAATTGAGAGCTGGCAGTCAATTTAAAGAGGAAGGATCCAAGGTTTGCTTTGTGGTATATAAATGAAGCATACGATGCATTGCGTGAATGAGAATTATTTAATTATGATGATGATGTATATATATATATATATATATAGCAAAAAAATGAAGCAGGTTTTAGGGTTAAGAATAAGCACATAAAAAATTAAGCTTATTTTCCACACAAATCTCATTACCATAATGAAAACATTCTCATTACTGTAATACATCTTATTTTTATATATATATTTTGATTTTGACAATTTAAGAAATAAACATTTGAATATTGAGAGATTTTTTTAGCAATGGAGTAATGAAAATTTGCATTACAAAATAAATGTAAAAAAATAAAATGAGCTTTTTTTTCATTTAAGCATAGTTTCTTATAATTTGTTATTAATGACTAAAGTGTGTTTTTTTTCTGTGCTTAATTGTCTTGTTTATCATTGGATCCTGCTGGAGACAGACTCTTATCAGAGTGAAAGAACCTCTTTCTCTGTCCAAGACAACTGGAAGAGCGCTCTGGAGGGAAAAGCTGGCCCGTTTCATTATCAGTGAGGCAAGAGATAGACCTGTTATTTCTTACTCCTTCGACACCACACTGTCACAGTCCCTAGCTCTTTCAGCGTCACCAGCATCTCTGCAGGAATTTTACACTTTGGTATCACAAGACGTTTTTGGAAGCAAACCCCTATCCATTCACAGCTAACTGGCAATTTGCACGCCTGACTCAGAATCACTTTTTTTGCTCCATGTGGTTCTTTATTTTCACATTTATTCATTTGGCAGATGCTTAAATCCAAAGCAACTTGCATTGCATTCAATGTATAGTCTACATCTGATCAGTTCATGCATTCCATGGGAATCAAACCCATGACCTTGGCGTTGCTAGCACCGTGCTCAACTGTTGAAGCTACAAAGATGCTGCTATTTCATTTTTCGTTCAGTGGTAGCCTATTAAGCAAGACTATGCCTCTGATCTTCTGTTCTGTCGACATTATGTATTCATAATTCACAGGCTGAGAAATGAGGTGAGATAATCGAGCACATTCAGGGATGTGGGAATAGCAGCTTTCATTAGACCCGACTCACTCCTGGGACACGGGACAGACTTGATATCAACATCTGGTGCACTTGAGATGGCTGCATCCATCTCCATTAATGTCTGTGCATGCATGTTTGTATTTATGATTATTAATGTGGAAATTGATTTCGACCCATCACCAGTCTCATCTACCTCCCACTGCTACAGACGTCCCGTGCGGCCCATGCGTTTCATGCTCATGCTGATGCCTGTTGGTGTGAGAATTGGCTCTGTGAATGGCTGGAAAGAAAATACCCTATGAATGGAAGCTTTGCCCAACGTCACCACAGGAAGTGAGTAAACGGGTGGAGTTCCGTGTGGGTGCTTTTCCTCAAACCCTGTTTTTAAATTCTAAAATAGGATTTTTGTAGATCACTATTACTGTAGCGTGCAATTAGGGGTCTATACGTTCTGGCGGGCCATCTCGCCACAGCAGACATCTTGAACATTATTCAAACCTTGTGTAGCCTACCGAAGTCGAATTTGGCTCAAGCTACCCCTGCCTAAAGGAGGAGGGGAGGCATTGGTTTTATAAGTGAATTCTTGGGATGTTCTAAACCTGTATGTATTTCTTTCTTTTGCTGAACAAAATTATACATTTTTTTGTTGATATTTTGAAGAAGGCCTATACAATCAAACAGTTGATAGGCCCTATGGAGCAAAAACAAAAATGCAAATAAAAATACTATGGATGTCAATGGGGCCTATCAACTGTTTGGTTTCAAACATATGTCAAAAATATATTATTTTGTGTTCAGAAGAAGAAAGAAATTCATACAGGTCTGAAACAACTTGAGGGTGAGTAAATACAGAATTTACAGGGTGAACTACCCCTTTAAAGATATTCTTTACCTGATACAATCATATGGAAATTTACTTAAAATATTATTTTATACAGCTTGCTTAATACATACAAGTTGTCTATAATCCTCCATTTTGCATTACTGTTTGCTCTTTGACGGTTTTTTCTGCTAAATACATGAATATAAATGTAAAACAAAATAAAAATGTTTCAGATTTTTCAGTGTTTTTTTCCCTTAAGGGAATTATATTTTCCCCTGATGATGCAAAATTATAAACTAACAATATTTGCTTAACAACAACTTCATGTGCAAGAAGAGAAAACTTTCAGGGGTATTTTTATTGGCATAATTGCCAAGCGATTTCTTCCCATAGGGAGAAAGAGAGGAAGGGAGTGTACAGGCAGTGAAAGTAGGGCATACAGTGTGTGCTCTCAGGTAGCGCTGCCCCTGAGGTATCGGAAAAAAAATACGAATTCTACACAAATATCTACTATGGCGACGTCAGTTTGTGAATAATACTTGCACAGTGCTGACGTCGCGTGGTTACCATCCAATAGGGAATGCTGAAAATATGAATATTAATTACATCCCGCTGATGTTCTAGTTGACTGTCCAATGGCGAAATATTGGTGATGAATATTAATTAGTTCCAGTTGACGTTGCTTAGGAACCTGCCAATGGCGAAGGCCTGTGGGATGAATATTACTCACGAAGCCTTCGCCATGGTAGGATTCGTAAACTTCAGTCAGGATGCGGCGCATCGCCTCGCAGTCCGTTTGGTCCGTGCAACCTGCAACCCAGAGTGAAGCAAGTGTGCTCAACTTCACCGGGAAACATCAGCTGTTCAGGTAAGTGAACCGCAGGAGTATTCATAAGCTAATGCATTTTGACAGCTTCAGTACCGCTCCGTCCAACTTCATGTTGCTAGTGATTGAAAAACAACTTGAAGCATCAAACCAGTATTTGATTTTCAACTCATTTGTGTGATTTTATGAGTATTTTAGGCAGAAATATTGCGTATTTTCTCTCGAGGCGCGTCTTTCTTCATTTTTTTCCGTGTTTATTTAAGTTTGGCTAAATACTTTCACCTTATCGGTTCGCACCGCTTTCTGTTTCTAACAGTTAAAGTAGTTTACTGTCAATTTCTTTCCTGCAAGGCATCATAAGCGTCATATCTCAGCCGCTTGGCCATAGTTCACTTAGAAAGGTATAGTTCACTTAGAAAATAAAGCTCATCCTCATACAGTGCCAAACACATGGCTTACTTTCATTGAAAGTATAAAGAATGTCATGCACTGTATTATATTTTCTGTGCTATGTCAAGCCTTTACAAACGTGTCATAACAGTAGTCCATATGACTCGTTTTCGGAAGCATATGACAGCTTTGTGGATGAACAGTTTAAATTGATAATCTTGAGTTGCGCCCAATTGTCATTTGAAAAGTAGAAGTTTTCGATTTGTGAAAGAATGATTCGTTTGAATCGGATCTTCTCAATTAATCATGAGTTGATAAAACCACTACGAAGGATTCATTCACGAATCAAACCGACCAGGCTCTACCAGTTCTACTCACTTTCTCAATAATCTGTTCTCATCTGGTGATTTTGCGTCCTTTTTGAGTTTTGGCATCTTTGATTTTGAGTGAAACATTCCATTAAATAACAACAGAAAAAACGAAATAATAATAATAATTCATGAATGAAATTAATTATACAGTATGGTTTCATGTCAGCCTGTATCCGTAGTTCTTGGGTGGTCTCAGGTGTTCAACATCACCTTAGCTATGTATTATAGCTATTTTTATATTGATGTAGGCCTATGTGTGCAAAAAAATGGTGACTGGAATGAAAGTGCATGTAGGCACACCAGTAATACGGGATTGCTTGCTGTGAGCGTCTTTCACAGTTTGATGCCATAATTTTGCAGTTGTCCTTGGACCAAATAATCCTCTCATATTTGTAACTCTACAGTAAGCCTAAAGGGCTTTATGCTGACTTTAAGCTCTGGCCTTTGTGTCTTTGAGCAACCTTTGTTCATTCATAATTGTACAAATATTAGAAATATCATAAATGGGAAATACAAAACCTTTGAATATGATTGCCCTGGACTTAAATCAGTGTTGGTCAAAAAGCTTTGTGTTCATGCATTATTTCAACCAAATTTACCTGGTTAAATGTTGTCAGAGTTTTATGCTAGTTTTTGTGTATTGGGTTCTCTCTCTCTCTCTCCTCTCTCTCTCTCTCTCTCTCTCTCTCTCTCTCTCTCTCTCTCTCTCTCTCTCTCTCTCTCTCTCCTCTCTCTCTCTCTCTCTCTCCTCTCTCTCTCTCTCTCTCTCTCTCTCTCGTAATGTGAACATAAGGCAGTAGGTGTGGCTTCTCAGATATTCTCAGTGAAGTGTCGTCTACCTGTAGATAATTAATAGAGCACTTATGTCCTTTACTCATCAAGATTAATTTGTTCAGTATTGCGTCATGCCTTAAAAAGCAAAACAAGTTGTAGGCTCAAGGCATCTTGGGAAATAAACACATATTAGTCCACCTTTGTTCTAGGCATTCATAAGATAAATGTACCCACAGTGACAATAAGCAAGCATATGGCATAGAATAGAGCACATGTTTTTTTCTTTCCTTCCTTCCTTCCTTCCTTCCTTCCTTCCTTCCTTCCTTCCTTTGTTCCTTCCTTCCTTCCTTGCTTCCTTCTCCTTACTTTTTTCCTTCCTTCCTTCCTTCCTTCCTTCCTTCCTTCCTTCCTTCCTTCCTTCCTTCCTTCCTTCCTTCCTTCCTTCCTTCCTTCCTTCCTTCTCCTTACTTTTTTCCTTACTTTTTTCCTTACTTTTTTCCTTCCTTCCTTCCTTCCTTCCTTCCTTCCTTCCTTCCTTCCTTCCTTCCTTCCTTCTTCCTTCCTTCCTTCTCCTTCCTTTTTTCCTTCCTTCCTTCTCCTTCCTTTTTTCCTTCCTTCCTTCCTTCCTTCCTTCCTTCCTTCTCCTTACTTTTTTCCTTACTTCCTTACTTCCTTCCTTCCTTCCTTCCTTCCTTCCTTCCTTCCTTCCTTCCTTCCTTCCTTCTCCTTACTTTTTTCCTTACTTTTTTCCTTACTTTTTTCCTTCCTTCCTTCCTTTCTTCCTTCCTTCCTTCTTCTTCCTTCCTTCCTTCTCCTTCCTTTTTTCCTTCCTTCCTTCTCCTTCCTTTTTTCCTTCCTTCCTTCCTTCTCCTTCCTTCCTTCCTTCCACACTATCTTCCTCCCGCACTTCATTATTCCCACACACCCTTTCTTTTTTGAAGAGAATCTAGAATGTTTAATAAGTCTGGAACATTGTATTATGGGACTCTGATCTATGCATTTTTTGAAAGAAAAGAGAGCCTGCTTAATTCAACTTTGAGATTGTTCTTCACCTCAGCATAAAATTGTAACCCAGAGCTCTCAAATGTTCACAGGGCTGATATTATACCTCCTGTCTCTGTTAGAAATATAAGCTGGTGATGTGCCCTTGGTTTCTCAATGAGTGGAGAAGCACTTGTGGAGAGTAAAATCAAAGAGTTTCCCTTCTGTATGACAGTGTTACACCGTCACTCATCGCCACTATTTAATATCCGTGATAAACACACTCATAAAATCTCAATCAACAGCATGCTGCTGCAAGTCATACCGAAGACCTGCTGTAAAATCCAGAGAGAAAATGATTATCTGCACAATATTTAACCTCCCCGCCTCTGCTAATGATTATACAAGATTAACAAGAACATCTTGGCAATTTCATAGATGTCTTTTAAGGAAATACTGCAGCAGTTTGGGGTTATTCGAGGTCAACCAGAATAAGTAATTTGGTGAAATGTGTAATTTCTGCAATCCTGGAATTCCTCAATGGATTGGAACTGTCTGCCATTGGTGGATTTGATAAATTTGATGTCTCTAGTTGCCATCATACTTATTCTGGGTCCATTTGAAAGGAAGTCAATGCCCTGGAGATTTGGAGATAGTGTGATAATTGTAATGTTTTAAGTCACAGATTTATATCAGGAATCAAGCTTCTTGGTGAGAACTGAGCTTGTCTCATCTTGTAGTATGATATCTCTCTGCTCGGCAGATAGTTTACCAGTAGCAATACAAATTTGTTGCCTGAAAAATATTAAGCAGCACAACTTTTTCAACTTTGATAATAATAGGAAATGTTTCTTGAGCTCTAAATCAGCATATTAGGATCATGTGACGAGTAATGACACTAATGATGTAATGATGTTGAAAAGCTTTGCCAACACTGGAAAAAATTAATTTTTCTAATATATATTCAAATAGAAAAGTTATAAATTGTATTACATTTCACAATATTAGCTAATGTTTTCTACTGTATTTTTGATCAAATAGCCTAAATGCATCCTTGGTGAGCACATGCACATGAGAGACTTCAATCAAAAAAAAAAAAAAATTTATGTTAACACTTTATTTCAATTGTCCACTTTAGACATTCTACTAAAGGGCTCCAGACTAACTTTTTTTACTAGGAGCGCTGTAGCCCCTGACTGGAAATTTTAGGAGCGCAAACTGAAAATTTAGGGGCACACCTTAAATCAGCTAGCAATGCAATTATTCAAATTTCCTCCAAAATAACTGTAATACTGGCAAATTCTTTAATAATAAATAGACTGTCCATTTGATGGCAGCAGCACCAGATTCACTGAGTTCTACAAAAAATATCTGGTAGCACTGGGGCTTACAATAAAGCACTAAGCTTTATAATTATAGTTAGTAGAATGTCTGTGGACAATCAAAGTGGACTTTCAAAATGAAGTGTAACCAAAAATCTTACTGACCCCAAATTTTTGAATGGCAGTGAATATCAACCAGTTTACACAATCCAATCAATTCCTGATGGACAAAATCAAGTCCTGTCCTACATTTTTCACTGAGTGTCCTGTTTTTTTACTCTGACATACATAAGATTATGTAAATAAAACGGGTTGCAAATGGCAACATGTTGTCATGATCACTGGAAAATGAGTTACAGAGTTCGCCCACAGACAATTCCAGAAAATTGTTATGTTTCCCTTATATTTACCCAATATCGGTTGCAGACCATACATTGAGCATTATTTACAGTAAACAGATTCACATGGATAATTCTCAGTAACCTCACAATTTTTTTTTTCTTCAGACACCGACACTATCGTGGGTCGCTATCTATTCCGTGTGTTGCACAAAAGCCTTGTTTCTCAAAAGACTGTTTTTTTGGTATAGCTTGTCCCCCTGCAGCTAGGAGATGCCTGTATAGGTGACTGGTAATTAGTCCCATTCTGTCTGCAGTGATTTATGGAGCTCACCATCATGCATGCAAGTGATCCATGAGCCAAAGAGGCAGTCCTTCTACACAAGCAAGCACAAGTACATATTTCATATTTTAGTCAAATTTTTAGGTTAACTTAGTACAACCCAATAATTGGCATGTTTAAATGTGATCCTATGGTTCCACATTGTCACTACCATAATAATATAGGGTATCTGTAATCAATCCTTATAATATCTAAGGATGGGCAGAATAATCAAAAGCTCTTCTGACTCTCTTTTTTGATATTCCATGTTTTTTAGTTGTAAATATTTTTTACGGCGGTAAAAACAGCAGCATAAACTGACATTCCTACCGTCACACAGTATACCGTCATCATCTCATCAGGAATGTCTATTAACATGTCTCAGTTGGTCTAATAGTCATCTGTCATTGGTGCTGTACTGCAGAGAGTCATTTACAAGCTGAATTATATAAAAACTCATTTGCTGTTAAGGTCATGACTGCTGTGGAGTGACATGCAATTGTGACATGGCATCTAACATGACCTAAATTAGCATGCATATTACCTCCAATATACACACACACGTATACCTTCGTCATTGTGTGTGTAGCTTTTTCGACCTTGCATTTATTTTTACTGACGGAAAAGCCCGGGAGGGGGCTGCTGCTCCTGGTTGGGTATGGAATGGGGCAGAAATAAATTGCCTCCACATCTCCTGCGTCTCTGTGGAGTTTAACAAATGATAAGGAAGCTGGGAAACTAGGATATTGGGAAGGTCAGCTAGTTCTAGTAATTAGCAGGAAGGATGAAGATGGAAGGTGAAAGAGGGAGAGGGGAAAGATTCCTCTTTGAAGGGAGTAATGAATCAGTCTTACTGTATTTTTTCCTGACAGGATGGGATATTTTGAGGGACTTAAATCAAATCCTTGGGAAATTTATATTCTTCACAGAGAATTTGTTTTAACAATAACATAAACCTTTGAAGGTTTTAGACATAGATACAGTGCATCCGGAAAGTATTCACAGCGCTTAACTTTTTCCACATTTTGTTATGTTACAGCCTTATTCCAAAATGGATTACATTCATTACAAAAGAAGAAGAAGAAAAACAAAAAAACACACGTATAAATATTCACAGCCTTTGCTCAATACTTTTTTGAAGCACCTTTGGCACCAATTACAGCCTCAAGTATTGTTGAGTATGATGCTACAAGCTTGGCACACCTATTTTGGCCAGTTTCTGCCATTCTTCTTTGCAGAACCTCTCAAGCTCCATCAGGTTTGATGTGGACCGTCGGTGCACAGCCATTTTCAGATCTCTCCAGAGATGTTTAAGTCTGGGCTCTGGCTGGGTCACTCAAGGACATTCACGGAGTTGTCCCGTAGCCACTCCTTTGTTATCTTGGCTGTGTGCTTCGGGTTGTTGTCCTGTTGGAAGATGAACCGTCAGCCCAGTCTGAGCTCCAGAGCGCTCTGGAGCAGGTTTTCATTAAGGATGTCTCTGTACATTGCTGCATTCATCTTTCCCTCAATCCTGACTAGTCTCCCAGTTCCTGCCGCTGAAAAACATCCCCACAGCATGATGCTGCCACCACCATGCTTCACTAGGGATGCTATTGGCCAGGTGATGAGCGGTGCCTGGTTTCCTTCAGACAAAGAAGCGGTGCCTGGTTTGACATTCAGGCCAAAGAGTTAAATCATCAGACCAGAGAATTTTGTTTCTCATGGTCTGAGAGTCCTTCAGGTGCCTTTTGGCAAACTCCAGATGTGTGCCTTTTACTGAGGAGTGTCTTCCGTCTGGCCACTCCATACAGGCCTGATTGGTGGAGTGCTGCAGAGATGGTTTTTCTTCTGGAAGGTCCTCCTCTCTCCACAGAGAAACGCTGGAGCTCTGTCAGAGTGACCTTCGGGTTCTTGGTTACCTCCCTGACTAAGGCCCTCCTACCCTGATCGCTCAGTTTGGGCGGGTGGCCAGCTCTAGAAAGAGTCCTTGTGGTTCCAAACTTCTTCCATCTACAGATGATGGAGGCCACTGTGCTCATTGGGACCCTCAATGCTGCAGAAATTTTTCTGTACCCTTCCCCTGATCTGTACCTCAATACAATCCAGTCTCAGAGGTCTACAGACAATTCCTTGGACTTCATGGCTTGGTTTGTGTTCTGACATGCACTGTTAACTGTGGGACCTTATATAGACTGTGTGTGCCTTTCCAAATCATGTCCAATCAACTTAATTTACCACAGGTGGACTCCAATCAAGTTGTAGAAACATCTCAAGGATTATCAGTAGAAACAGGATGCACCTAGCTCAATTTTGAGTATCATGGCAAAGGCTGCAAAGATTTCAAACTTTTTCGACAAAGATTTTCGACTTAACAGACTGGTAAAGAAAGTGGGCACTGTTGTCGGCATTGAGTTGGAGTCACTCACAACTATTTCAGAGAAACGGACTATTAGCAGGATGCTCGCGATCATGGACAACGATCGCCACCCACTGCACAGCACGTTCATAAAGCAGAGGAGCATGTTCAGTGGCAGATTTCTGTCACTGGCATGCTCTACAGATTGGCTGAGGAGGTCTTTTGTCCCCAGGGCCATCCAGCTCTTCAATACCGTACAAAGGGGGAGGGGAAAGATGGACTCTTAAGCAGGAGTCTGTGTCTCTCAATTCTCTCTCTACATTGTTTGTGCCTGTTGTACAATTGTTGAGTAGGCGTTTGTATTAGGGATGGGCACAATTAATCGACGATCGATTATTGATCGTTAAGAATTTCGTCGATCACGTTAATTTGTTATCGATTATCATTAAACTAATGCTGCTGCGCAGTGTGAGTGGAAAGTGGCTGATCAAGCTAGCGCGGAGGTTCCTGTGCATCCCGGCAACGTCAGTCCCATCAGAGCGGGTGTTTTCAGCAGCTGGACTGAAGCCTTGTTTACACTCGACGCGTCCGCCCGAGCGCGAAGGTGAGCGCGGCAAAAATTGTGTCATTGTGGTATTCGGTGTTTCACAGGCGAGCGCGTCGAGTATAAACGCCTCGTCCGTTTGGGGAGGTGCGCGAGCACTCTCTGCGGAGACTCGCGGGGAAGAGCCAGGCGAAAATGTAAACACGCTTGACGGTCACCAGGTTGCGGTCGCGTCTGACCCCAGATCATGTCATCAACAAATTTCTCAACAAAAATCAGTAGACTGGTGTAGAAGTTGTATGTGAGTTACTAGTTATTTTTTATGAGGCTTTGTTTAGTAGCCTAGCTAGGCTAATTGATTGTAAGGTAACTTAGGCTAATCTCTCTCACTCTTTCCTTGGATAGTTTTGAGTTAGATTTTGACAAAACCTGTCAGATCTAAGTATTATTATGTTTTTGGTTAAGTTATTGTTTAACATGATTTTTAATTATTTAGGAACAAACGAGGGTCTCTGACTGTTTAAGATGCCAACTTGCAGCTGCAGGTTCTGTTGTGTTAGTCTAGCACCGCAGCATATCTTCAAGTTTAGCCTATAACCGAACGTCCAGTTTAACTGCCACAAGTTGATCATCTTGTAGCCTAATAAAGATCTAATCGAGGAAAAACACGCTGTATTTTTGTATTTTCATTGAATTTTTAATTTATAAAAAGTTAAATAAATAATGAATTTGAAAATAAAAATATTAATGATTAATCGATAGTCGATCGTTAATTCTCCCGACGATCGACTAAGAAAATTTAATCGAATGCCCATCCCTAGTTTGTATGCCCTTTAACACTACACTATTTGGACTTGACTAGCCTTTCATGGCATCTATCATCCAGTACATCTACCTCTTATAATTTATAATTTATTCTCTGTCATGTACTGTTCTGATTAATAGCCAGCTGATAGCTAATATTCATAGTCATAGTTAATATTTTTAGAAATTTTTATATATTTATGGATGTGTATATGGTTTTTAGTATTATTTTTATTTATATTGTATGTGTGATATATGTGGAAATCTGTTGTCTAAGCTACTGGATGCCCTAAATTTCCCTTGGGATAAATAAAGTATCAATCAATCAATCAATCAATCAATCAAACAAACTTCTTTCAAGTTTTCATTAATGGGGTATTATTTGTAGAATTTTGAGGAAAATAATGAATTCAATCGGAATAAGGCTGTAACAATAAAATGTTGAAAAAGTGAGGCGCTGTGAATACTTTCCGGATGCACTGTATGGAAACCAAGGCCACTGAAAGAGTGGGCATCACTATTGTGTATAAACCACATACTCTCTCAATATTTCATTCCCTTTCTCTGTGAAACCGCAGTCTCTACTTCTCCCTAGCTTCAATGTGGATGTCCCTGTGTTCATTTATCTTTTAACACAAAAAATGATTTGTAAGTGTTTTTTTTTTTTTGCTTTCCCAAGTTAAATGCTGCTCTACTGTAGGGGTCCCGCTGAGCTCATTCTAATTGTGCCTGTTCCTGCTAGTCCCCAAAGCCCCCGTTTGTCACATGCGTTTATATATGTAACGTAGCTGTGACAATTCACACCAAGCCCCGATGCCAAGGGATGGATGTGATGAGTGCTATGAGAATGAGACCAATAAAGAGACTGATGGGACATTATGTCATTGGCAGATTTTGAATGGCAGGTTTATAATAAGCAATGTCTATCATGTCTTCACTGCATAAGTCCTGTGGATGATGCCAATATCTAATTCAACAGCGAAAATGTTCACTGGGAAAAAATGCTGAGTAAGACTTGATTTTATGCGGAGGAATTGATCGGATAGTGTAAAGTGACCGTTAAGTGAAGTGAAGGATGAAACCAGGTGTTTGGTGGGAAGTGCCGAAAAGTAAGAGAGATTCATGACATCACTCAAAAAGGATAGTTGTTTCCGAGGTAGAGCAAGTTTCCCATTTAGGTACAACAGTGTATTGTGTATGAGTATGAGTAACAAGAATTTGTATTTGTAATTGCATGTACCTATACATTATGCACAATAAGACAGTGAACATATTTATAAAAGTAATTATTGACTTCTAATCCAGTGTGCAGCTCAGTTGTGTTGCCCATTGTATTGTCTCTATCATAAAAAGCAAAAAAATTAAATATTAGAAATTTCAAATCTAAAAGTAAAACTATTTCAGCTATTTCAGACAATCCCTCTACGACACCCAATTAGATTGTTACTCTGCATCAGCAAAATGAGGTAGGCTACAGTTTTCTCACCGTGGTGCATACTGAAATCAATTAACACTGCAAGTCGTACCTCTTTGACTGACAGTAACTGAATTCATTCAAACACTTAACTCCGCACTTAAACGGTTGATGTCAGTGCTAATGATGTCATTTATTATGAAGTCATCTTTTTATATTTTTCCAATATCTGGGATGTGACTCTTGTAACCCTGATGTCAAAATGGCTTACATCAGTAGCTCCTACCTCCTAGTGTGATTGGTCCTAGTCTGGAAGCGAGGACGGAGTGAGAAAAAACCCGCTTCGAGCTTTATAATGGGTGACAAATGCTGAGTCCCACTGTTTAGCTCTGTACTGATTCACAGGATTCACTGCTCCTGTCATACTGAGCAGAGGATCTGTAGTTCACTTCAGTTGACAACTTGCTCATTTGAAATTGCCTGCAATGTCATCAAAAACATATGGCTTTTAAGATGGAAAGGTCAGGAGTTTCCAGTACAACCATTTTTTAAAAATGTGTGTATAGATATATATATATTTATAATATATGCTTGTATTATCGTTTGGAAATTTTAGGGCTGGTAATATCATTTTTATTTAGCAAGGATTCATTAAATCGACAGGAAAGACATTTTATGTTAAAAAAGGTTGCTGTTCTGATAAATGATGTTCTTTTGCACTTTCTATTCATCAAAAAAATTATCATTTTTAAATTATCATTTAAATTATCATTTATATAGCTAATTTATGTTTCTTTAATGTTTAGAAAGCAGTTGAAGTAAAGTGCTGAGTCTGCACCCGCCAATTCGGTTCTACTATAATCAGGCTCAACTGGGCTTTCGCTGATCTCCTTTTGATTGGCTGCTGGCACGAGGTGTCTGTCCTCACCTAGACTTCTAAGTTCTCTAGATTTCCCGTCAATCAGCTGTGGTTAGTGGGACCTTCCTCCCACTGCTGAAATCCAGGACTGAGTAATGGACCTAAGAGAGGAACTGAACTGCAACAGCTGCCTGACTGTAGTGGTTTATTTAGCATCGCCTCAGGTTATATGTAACCCTGCAAAAATCTGATAAAAGCCCCTCTTCTCTATTTATATTTCAACATGTGCATCAATGATTTAAGTCATGAGTGTAGCTCATGTTGGTATTTCACCACCTACCCAATCCTAGATAATGGCATGCATGTAACTCAATCAGAGCGGATCCAGCAAAAGACTGGCTGCCTTGCTGCCTGTGGTCTACAATAATGAATTAATTATATGTATAATCAACATTTCTCCGATTTTTTTGTTTAACTAAGCTTTTTGTAATGCATTGTAGGAAATAGGAATGCCTTCTCCACGAAGGACACATGCTGCCTTTGAATTTTGTCAAATTAATTGATCTTACAAAGCGGGAGTGTGCCCATGATGCCTTAAAATGCTGCCTACGTACTAGGTTTTGGAACCGAGCTGTTGTGTCTTTTTATAGATCTGCACAAGTGGTACAGTATGTGGGCCAAAAAGTGTAAAAAAAAAATATATATATATATATATTTTTTTAACAGAACTGGGGATCCAGACTTTAATCAGAGAGCGAGAAATCGTTTGTTAATGTGATTTTGAGGAAGAAAGCAGCTTGTGGATCAGATGAGCCGAGGGATGGTTTGGCTCAGTGACAGATGGGAAACATTAGGGCTCCTCTAATCCTTTCAACATTGACACCAGAGTGTGAGAGAGGTAACTCACACCCACAGCGCTTGAAACCAACGCACAAAGCAGAACACCTTGCGCAGAATATCTCTTAAAGCTTGCGAAGGAGCAGAACTGCTGAATGGGTCAATGACTTGCTCTGTTTGAATAGAGAGCATTCAGTGCAGCTTTATATACTCACTGGAGGCAGAGTTAATGCATTTCTATCAAGGTGGCAAGGTTTGGTGGTTAGCGTGACCCAGTTTACCCCTGCTGGTATACAGATGTACACCATAAAATGGGAAAAAAGCATCTTTCTCCATTGACTGCCATTCAAAAGTTGTTGTTTAACCTAATGAAATTGATTATTTTGAAATTAATCAAATGATTTTTTTGTGAGCAGCACATAAATCTGTAATATTTAGGCCTATAGTAGATGATTTAGAGAAGATTTAACTCTTTCCCCACCATTTCCGGCTTTCCTTGTTTTCACTGTTAGTATAGAGGGGTGCTATTACGCATCCTCTGAAAGAGTACTAAATCTCCTGATCAAAACACAGGGGAAAAAGAAGCCGAAATGCCCTAATGTTACCGTGTGTGTGTGTGTGTGTGTGTGTGTGTGTGTGTGTGTGTGTGTGTGTGTGTGTGTGTGTGTGTGTGTGTGTTAGCAGAGGTTCTGTTCGTAATATATCTTTCAGGAATATTTATATATTCAGGGGACTTGAAAATGTAAAAAAACGCTGGCGGGGAAAGAGTTAACAATGCCTGCTACAACCATGAAAATAAACATAACACTCCAAGAAAAATAGTGACCTTTATTACAAAATAAATAAAACTACTGAACCATGAAAATATACTGTACTTTTTAAATATAAATAAATATTAATTATATCTTTATCATTCATGTTAGTTCATAGTACATTAATGTTAACAGATATAAACTTAACATTTTTACATAACAATCAAACAATGAATAATACTTCAACAACATGTATTAACCTTAATGTTGTCAAGTGTTTTTGTAAAATGTTACCATTTCATGTAAATCCAAACCGTAATGTTTAAATGCCCATTTTTAAATATCTATACTAAGGTCATAGCATTAAAATTAGATATTGTAAGTATACTCTCCCACTTTATTTGGATCTATTTTTTGTCACACTATTTTATCCATTTGAGGTACTACTAATGTTAGAGGCCTCTCAGCCTCAGTAGCAAACATACTGCTGTTCTTGATGCAGAATCTACTCAACACATTAATTACTTCATAGAAATATGAAAAAGAGGTGCCCTCAAACACACTTCTTAAACCTAAAATTACAAATGGGACACCCTTTTGTACGCCGCAACCATTTTAAGTCCACAAGATCGTGAAGTGTGCCATTTGGAACAGGGCTCGTTGCTGTTTTCAACAACCTATTTTTATGCAAATTTTGGAATATTGCATAAAAACACTGGATGGAAATGCCAAGATGTGCATAAATTCTAAAAATGCATAAAAAAACGTGCATTCAAGATTTTTTTTTAAATCTGATAATTACACAAACTATGATGGTAATCTATCTATCAGTGAAATTGCAATTCTGCATCTCATTTGCTACCTCATTTCAAAATTCCAGTTGAAGAATTAAGCAACTGATAATGGTAATGTGTAGTTTTGTAGGTAGTGTACTCTACTTTTATGAAGCCCTCAACCGCAGTGACTTCTGGACTGACCACCTCTCTCTCTCTCACTGTCAGCTGTTAGTGGTTGTGGATTTGCTTGTTAATTGTTCATTAATCGTCTCCTATAAATCATAATGGACAAGAATATTGCTTTTAATTTCATTTTAAAATTTCTGCTGCTGAAAAGGGCCCATATGGATTAATTTTCCCACTTCCATTCATTTGCGCTGGTTTAGGATGTCATTGTCATAAATTAAATTTGTCATGAATCATCAAATTATCCTGATTTTACTACTGTAAGATATTTTATGAATGCATTTAAGAAATGAAATGCTTGAATTCTTTCATTTATCATCTTGCAGTGCTTATTTTTATGTGGAGTCCCATGTTTATTCATTCTTGGAACATGAAGCTTAAAGATTATCTGTCCAGTGAGGACGCAAGTCATTTAGATTTAGAGTAATCTGATTGCATAGTAGGTACAAATTATAGCATAAAGGGCCACACAAGTAGGGTAACAGCCGGCCTTTGTAAGCCCCATCTCTCAGATGATTGGTCAGCGATGGATTACTAACTCGGAGATAATTATGCTGGTAAATCCCAAATCCTGAATATGCAGCAGCTGAATATGCTTTTTTCGTGTGCTGTTATGATATTGAAAATACTTACAGCCCCTTTTCCCCTCTCCTGCTGTGTTATGGTATGATTGTAAATCGCTTATGACTGCTAATCCAGTTGAATTTTCAGTACACAAATATGAGTGATATTGCACTACGCTTCATCCTATAATTGAATGCCCTATTCCTGACCCATCTATAAAATATTGGGAAAACAAAGTTGAGATGATTTGGCTGTGTATTATCTAACCGAGAAAGTATATGTATTTATTTATACAAAATTAAATTTGCCTCCTTTTTTCCATCATTTCCACTGTTTTTATTGCTTTGTCTCATTAACATGCTGTCTGCAGTCCAACCAGTATTGACATGGCGTGACTTACATCAAGTCACTGTTACTCTTTTCTAGACAAACTTTGAGCATTTTCTAGCCTCTGAGCTCTTTACATTGTAGCAACGTAAGTCTATTGATGAAATGTCCACCTTGTCCTGTCTTTGGACCCTTTTTAATAATTCATCTGTCATCTTTGTTTACGGCACCTATAGTCAGGCCAGGTTCATTAGGATGTCCCACAGCAAGGTGAGCCGAACCTTCTCATTTCACCTCAAATCTTTCACTCTTTCAGACTCCGTCTGTTTCTCCCAATCACTCACTTGAAGGGATTGTTCATCCAAAAATGAAAATTTGTTGTTAATTTACATTAAAAATTTGTTGTTAATCCATGATGTAGGTGACTTTTTTTTTCTTTAATAGAACAGTAAAGATGGTCCCGTGGTCCCGTGGTAAAGATGGTCCCGTGGTCCCCAGATGAAACCGTGGTCCTTAGTGATTCATATAATGCAAATCAATGGCTACTGTCATATTGAGAGTCATAAAAACATATACAGGTAAAACAAAATGAATACCTATGGCTCCTGACGATACATCTTATGAAGCGAAACGATCGGTCTGTGCAAGAAACTGAACATAATTTACAACCTTATTACCTGTAATCACAGCCTCAGCAAACTATCCGGAGCGCGTTCACAACAGTCTGCTAGCCTGAGCTTTAAAGTAACACTAGGTAGTTTTTCAACCTTCATAATATATTTCCAAGTCTCTTGTGATGGTACATCGACTTACAATAGGTTGAATGACACGTCTGCCATAGCCTAACGGGGTCTGTAGCGTTTTTAATCGTACTTTTAAACTTCATGGTTCGGGTAGTAACCCGAGCACAAAAAGAACTACAAAATTCGACTGCTTTACGGCATAGGCTACCTCACTTCCCCCAACACGTCTTCACATGCTGTTGGACTTGTAAGTATTGCTTATATTGTATATCACTCGGACAAGCTTTCACTCGTTGATGTGAGCTAAAAAGCACCTGGCGTTCTTGTTGATGAACAAGTCAACTTGCCTCAAGTTACCTCAGTAAACATCTTCGGAGGCTAGCTGTGCTTGTTCGATGTCCGACGATTTGTACCGCGTTGTGTTTATTCCCCAATCGAACTCGTGTAACTGTGTGTCACACGTTCTACCGTCCACAGCATTACTTGATAGACAAAAATAGGAGCATCAAACAGAAACAACTCGCTTACGGGGTGTGAGGCGCACATACAATACAGACTGCCGACAGTTATTAACAGGGCGCACGCAGCTCTTAAAGGGGACACACCTTATTTCCACTCGTTACAACTTCCACCCAACTGAACAGGGACCGGTATACAGGGTGGAGGGGATCAGGCCGTGAGTGAAGAGACTGCTCTGCGTAAGTGGTATTTACGACAGTAGCGTTAAATACAAGTAGTCCACAGCGACTCTAGGGGTTGTTGTTTGACCAAAACGGAAATCCTACCTAGTGGGGCTTTAAAAAACAAGTCAAATATTTTGAAAAAAATTTGTTTCTTTGATTATTAAAATTATTATTAATACAATTTTGTTTATTTGATGTTTTTTAGTTTGCTTGTGACCAGTTTTGCTGTTCCCCCCCAGCATAGCATCTAGCTAATGACATATTTTTGAGCAGAACATGAAAGCAGAAAGAAATGATTAAATAAAACCCATTTCAGTGACTTGTACCTTTTTTTCATGACTTTTTACCAGGCCTGAAGAACATCTAATATTTCCAGGGTTTCCATGACTGTGGGGACCGTATGTGTGTTTGTATCTTTGTTGCGTGTATGTATGCGTGTGTCTTCCCTCTTTCTTGACCCCCCAGCTCTTTAACCCCAGTGAAAGGAAGTGCCATTAATGTTCCTTGGAGCCGTCTCCTTGCGTGCTTTCAGATGGGGTGGCTTTTCTTCACTGCTGTAGGGCAAAAGGGGACATTTTTCTCCCACTTTTGCTCAGTGAGGGAGTTGACAGCCTGGTTCTGTCAGGCGATGAACTGTCAGGTAGAGTCTTTTCTCATTTTTCTTGCTCATAGAGCATATGTGGCTCTTATTCATCTGTAACAGCGTCACGTTCTTCTCCTGTCTTAAGCAGACTGTGAGCTTTGTGGCTAAATACAATAACCTTGACCTGCGTCAGGCACTTTGGCAGAGCAGCCACACTACTATACTATTAGCATATCTGTTATTTACTTTTTCTCCTTTACTACTCAAACATTACAATTTTATTCTGCTTAATTCAGCACAAAGTAAACTTACAGACTCTAATAACAACAGGATGTGGATAGTGACTTGATAAAAATTACATTTTATGCAAACAAGCATTGCCTCCTGTTGCAACTACCAACAGGCATATGAATTGTGATTGGTTCTACTGATCACATTTCTTTATTTAATAATCTAAATATTAATATTAAATGAACACAATAGCATGTAGCCTTCAAGCACACCTTGCTGTATGGTCTTATGTAAGAGTAAATTGCAAATAATTTTGCAATAGTATTGTAAAAATCCTTTTTTTTTTCATTATTATTTTATTGACAAATTACTGGTACTTTTGACATTCGAAGTGCAGACCGGAATGCAAAATCCTGTGTGGCCCATTAATTGAGTCTTGTTCACAACGCAAGGCACATACTAAGTGTCGTGACAATGGCATTATGTATTCACCGGAAATGCTACTGAAAATTTGTAACACTATTCTTTTACTTGCAAGCACTGTCGTTTCCCTCATCAAATGCAGATCTAGCCTCTAATATAATGCAGCTTTCAAATACAAATGTTTCTTCTTAGCTTGCTCATTTACCATTGCATTTTTGTCATCATCACCTTCTGATCAAAATAGCTCAGCAATATTGACGTTCATAACTAGTTGACGGATGCTGTCGTCAAGGTGATGCCCAGCCTCTGAAACAGAACTCATCGTACACATATACCGTTACACACTTGGGCAGACGTGGCCACAATTGCAAGGGCATGCATGCTCACAGCGGATCCCTGCAATGGTAAACTCAAGACTGTTTGCATGCTGCTACAGCAAACACGTGAATGCCGTGGGGACTCTAAGGGTGGAAATGTTTGTATCTCACACTGCTCTGGTTTCGAGGTCTGAGATGTGGTTGTTTTGTTGGGGAATGTGGAATCAGGTTTCAGGGGATTTTTTTTTCCAAGTGCATCTTGATCCCCATCATGGGTGATGATCTTAAGGACAGTTTCACACAAGATACGTTATTGTGTGTGTGTATGTGTGTGTATATATATATATATATATATATATATATATATATATATATATATATATATATGAAGAGTTAAGATGCAAAAGCCTCTAAATGCCATCTGAAATTTTCTTCTAAAATGATCATTTTTATCAAGCTCGTATATTTAAATTCAGTAATTTCACTTAAATGACAATTAATGGGTAATTTGTCTTGCCATTTAAGTGAAATTATTTAACTTAAATATACAAGCTTGATAAAAATGATCATTTTAGAAGAAAATTTCAGATGGCATTTAGAGGCTTTTGCATCTGAACTCTTCATATATATATATATATATATATATATAAATACTGACCCCAAACACTAAGTGTAAACAGGAAATTAACAGATTATTAATCTGAATTAATTATGTAAAAAGAACTGTTGAACGAATGATTCAATGACAAATGTATTTTTTAACAGTCACGTGTCACCAACGGGCGTGACAATGTAATCGATACAATCTTTATTGTAATCGCCAATGACATTCAAAAAGTGATCGCTTCCGTAGACATCAGTGTATCCAAGCTATAAACTTTTATCCCAGTTATTCTGTGATAAGATGAATATTTGTAACAGAAATAACGATATTGTGTGGTTGAAAAGACTGTTTGTGAAGCTGTTTCATACCAACACATGACATTTCTCTGGGTCAGTGGCTGCGCCAACTCAGAATGTTCTGGTGTGATTTTGTCAAAGGTTTAATAGACACAGGCGAACCGTTTTCATCTAGTAATAAAATTGGGTTCAGCAATTTTACACCTTTACGACTGTTCACCGTTTATATCACTCCGCATATCTCTGCACGTTCTAGACAGGCAGCATGAAAACCCACTATAATTTTCAAAATACTGTTGTTGAGTCACGGAATGTAGTTTTAAGAGTTTTCAGGCGAGAATCTAAACCTCAAATCCACGGTTTATTTATAAAAATAGCGCCTATTCTAAAATTTGCTTTGAAGTTATCGTTGTTGTGAGATCCGGGCGATCACAGTGCATTCAGCGCTCATGTGCCCTGTCAAGAACAGCCTTTCCTCTGCAGGTCCTTCTGACATTTGCTGCAGGCTTCGACGACTCTGTAGATGTTAAATACGAGATATAATTCATTTTGGGTACTTCTAAAAGGCAATCTTTAGTTTCATCTATTATTTGTTCCCAGGCAAATTGGTTTGACTGAGGGCAAAGTTAAGTTAACCTTATGTTTATTTAACTTTAATGCTGTTTAATGTCTTTTTTCTTTTCTTTTGAATAGTTTGTTGTAGACTAGTTCACCCTGTCAGAGGTCAACACGTTCATTCTCTGTGTACAGTCAAGCAAGAACTCCTGGAATTGAATTTTTGGGTGAGTTTATGAATGTGGCTAATGTGTGGGGAACCTGGCACACTGTGAGGTCTGAATATAATGTTGGACATGAGCTTTGGTCTGACAGAATAAATAAAACTGGTTAAAATACAACGTCACCTTATTTTCAGTTTAGGTTTTTTCTTTAACAAAACAACAGTCGAACAAAAGGACTTTCTAAAAGAAATGTTTCAAAGTTTAATACAACATAAACTTTATCGACAAAATCTAAAAAAAATTATATGATGATCCACAGTGTCCGTATTAACCTAGAACATTCCTTAAAACTTAATAAAAAAAAAAAACTTAATACGATCATCACCTCTGGCTGATAACAGAATACTTCCTAAATTATAACAGTGAAACAATTTTTTCTGTAAAGTTGCTTTGAAACAATATGTCATGAAAAGCGCTATACAAATAAACTTGAACTTCAGAGTCTGAATGACGCCCTGAAATCAAGGTCATAGAAATTTCAAATTTCCCCTGTTTTCTCATTAATTTCATTTACTTTCCCCTTGAACGTCCTGAATGATTTTCTACCTCGTCTGGATTGGAAAGACAGTCTTCTAGTGTTGAGTCTAACCATGCTCTGTGGCAAATGTCAAAAATGTCATATTGCCCTCTGAGAAAGCACCCACAAATGTTGTTGTTTTTCTGTAGATGTGCCAGCTGAACCAAGAGAAAGGTTTATTGAAGTCTGGACTATTTAAGAGCATTCCTTTCAGACGGTGAAACATGTGGATGACAAATGTCAGTACGTGTCCAAAGCAGTTGTGTCCTTTCCTCTTGTTTGCTGTCTCTCCTTAGATTTTATTGCATGAATCAGCCACAAATGTTGTTGTTTTTCTTAGACATGCCAGCTACAGCAGGAGAACCTAAATTAGTCAAACGCACCAGACACATTTTCAGACGGCCCAATGCGTCGATAGTTAGTCACAAAATGGGGGAAAACATGATTACTCTGCTTTACCATCAAGCAGCTAGTCCCTGAGTTCCAGTATGTAAGATGTAAGTAAGTCTGCAGTGAGAGGGTGAGATTACATGGAAATGGTGTGTGTGATTGTTTTTATAAGTGGCGCATGAGCTGTGTATCCAAGTTGGCAGCATGGTGCCCAAAAGCTTGCTGTGTGCTTCAGCCGCTCATCTCACATTCAATCGTAGAGTTGGGTATCATAAACCAATTTCTTTTTTTTTTTTTTGTGACCAAAATTATTTAAAGTTAAGTTATGTTAATAGTGTTAATGATGTTAGTTTAGTTAACAGTAACTCTTTCTGCAGGTTACGCCAAGTAGAATGATTATGAGTGATTCATCGAATCATTCTTTCCACCGATTTATTTAAAAACACTCTTTCTGGAATGAAACCAGTTACTGTCTTTTTGAGTGAGTCATTGAATCATTCATTCAGCTGACTCATTCAAAAACACTAAATCGTGATTAGTTAACTGGACTCAGAATCAGATTAAATTTCCTTACAGTTCCCATCCATATCCAAGACTGCATTTATTTGATCAAAGATGCAGTAAAATGTAATAATATTGTGAAAAATTATTACAATTTAAAATAACTGTTTTCTATTTTAATATATTTAAAATGAAATTAATTCCTGTGGTGACAAAGCTGAAAACAGACAGTAGTGTCATTAATCATATGATCATTTTGAATCCATTGTGATGTTCTTGTTCCATGTTTTCGAGTCCCTTGTTCAATGTTGATTAGTCTCCCCAGGTGTTTCTTATTATCCATGCCCCCTTTTTATCTCGTTAAGCTTGTATGTTTGTGTATTTAAGTCCTGTGTTTATTTCAGTCTTTGCATTATGGTGGTTGTGCCGTTCCTGAGTCTGAGTTTGTATTTGTGAGGTTTTGAGTTTATTTAATAAAAGACTGCTGCATTTGGATCTCTGCTTCAACCAAAATGTAACCGAACATTCTAGAAATTTGCTAAATCAAACTATTTATTTCTTTAAATATTAATTAAAAATGAAATCTTACCAACCCCAAACTTTTGAATGGTAATGTAGACCTGGGAATAGCTGTGCGGACATGCATGGGCCTGTACTCTTTCATAAGTGATTCTCTCTTTCTCTAATTCTGTTTCTTATTCTCAATCTATCTCTCTTCTGATCTCCATCTCTTTTGCCATCTTTTTTCATCTCAATCTCCTTCACTCCTTTTTTACATCTTTTCTTCAATTCCCTTGTCACTCTCCCTGTCTCTGCCTTTTATCAGCTTTTTTTCTCCATGGATCTTTTTGGTAATGAGTGGTAAATACAGTCATGTCTCATCACCGTTATTTATAGTCTGTCCTAGAGAGTGTGTGTTCATGTGAGTGTCCATGCGATAACCTATTTTATTTTCTCTTGGCTAGTTTTTCTTCAATGGTATGTTGTCTGTTTTTGGGGAATTAGGGAAGTTGAAAGTAACATTACCAAGTTAAAAAGTAAAAGTACTAAAATAAAAAAGCATCAGTAAGTCTCTCATTACAACAGTTTTTGGGTAGAAACATCCATTAGTCAATGTTCTGCTTTGAGTTATTGCTGTGAAGCTGAGATGGATAATGTAGCAGGAAATGTTCCTTTCCTCATAGTTTGTCTGTGTGCTGTGCTGATTCTGAGAGGTCACTCTTTGGGAACGTGGCTGTATGTAACCGGCAGAGCAGGTGCAGTGATATCAGACCCCTTTGTAGGCACATTTTCCTCTTGTATTTCCACACACTTCAGCATTGTCAAAGACCCCTATCAACAATCCGATGCTCCACTTAACTGCCTGTATATCTGTTCTGTCAGCTTTCAAAGGCCAGTGAATATTCTTTTGACAACATTGAATCATGCCACAAGGTCAGGCACATGCCAACATATGTCTGCTAAGCTCACAGTCTTAGTATTAGTAACAGCGCAAGTATTTTCTGTATAAAACTACTTATATAGTGGATTGGTGTAAATGGCTATATAATATCCACATACCCTGGTCAAAGGCACATTGAGGACATCTGTAAACTGCTTAGCAATTGAGACTCTCCAGTTCTCACCTGACACTGCTGTAAGCTGCCGACCGTCCATTAACAGAGCTCTTCCTGTCCAGATGTTACGCGTGTGCGTGCCAAGCCCTCCCTGTGTGTGACAGACGCACACGGAGTGGAAAACTTTCACATTCATTTTCTTTTTCTGTGTTTCTGCTAAGAGCTTCCAGTGAAAGGCATTAGCGTTGAATTAGGCTGCAGAAACACGTTAGCGACCTTTCCATCTGTGAGATTCTAGCTGTGGGTTTTGTAATGGGCCATACGTTTGAAATAGGCACGGCTGACCGGGTGCGACACGAGAATCTCTCCATCTTTACGATCCCAAAGAGAGCTGAAGCAATTCCTTACTTTTCTGATGTGCTTTCTATCATTTATACTGTGTCCTAACCTGGCTCAATGTGAACAGGTTTTGCTGTAGTTGTGTCTGTGTGATTCATTTTCGAATTAGAGATCTACCTACCACTAAAATATTTGAACAGATCAGTTTTATAAGACAAATGTAATGTTCAATAATGGATATGCAGATCTTTTTCAACTTTTTGAATAAGCAATAAATAATAATGAAAACTTAATCTGCATTATGTATATCAATAAAATGATTATTAATAATTTAATAATTGTTTTTATTATTATTCATTTAACCATTTATAATTATGCAAAATATCTGTTAAAATCAAATCTCGATCTTTCTGTAGTTTCTACTGTAGGTCTTGAATATATTCTGTGTGTGCATAAATGGCAGTAATTGCTAATTAAAGCATATTACTATTGTTAATACATAGGATTGCAATTTTTAAAGAAGCTGTGGCATTACTTTTTAAGGTCCCACTGACAAATAATTTGCAAGGATTCAATGATTAAACAATCAATTAAATACAGTTATCCCAGCCGACAGACAGAGGGTTTCTGATTGGCTAAAATTATTGGCTAAAAGATTGTTTTTTTGCGGTGCATTGTGGGATTTTTCAAGGAGCGAACGTTCCAGTTCACTGGAAGGATTTTGCGATTGGGAAATCCCTTAAACTCACCAACTCCCTGATCAGTGCCATGACTACTGAACTAGGGAGCTGATTGAGATGCTCTTTTCCACCAAGGCAGAGCTGGTGCTGGTTCGGAGCCAGAGCCTAGTTTCAATTCGGTTCTTTGTTTTTCCACACACAAAGCACCAGCTCCGAACCAGGAAAAGTGGTTCTTAAAGGGGTCATATAATGGTACTTGCACTTTTACAAGTTGATTGTACTGAAATGTGTGTTGGCAGTGCCTGTACACAGCCATCATATAATGATAAAAATCCATCCAGTGGTTTTGTTTTAATCTCCTTATATGTTTTCCCCTGCCTCAAATCAAGCCGTCCGATCCTGTGACGTCACAAGCTCGCACGCCCCTCCCACGACTGTTGATTGACAGATGCGTTTCAACACAGACCCGCCCTCGCTCGTGAGTGAGATGTCAATCATAGTTCGTCATTGTTTACACTGGAGCAGAATGGCGGCCGTCTAAGCGATTGTGGTGTTCTGTTCTTGGGTGTAATAAGGAACACAGCAGTCATTTTAATGTTCCTAAATCTGAACCGCTGAAGACGCAGTGGCTGAGTTTTGTTTATGAAGGAAATATTCACGAGCAACGTCAATGCGCTCATGTTTGCGCAAATCATTTCTCACCAGACTGCTTTATAAACGAGGCGAGGGTCAATATAAATAGCTAAGAAGCTGCTACTGAAAAAGGAATCGGTACCAACTATTCGTGTTCCTGCTGGACCTCCAGAAGAAGTGAGTGTAACGTTTTATTTATTAACCTTTATATGAATCTTTGCAAATCCCTTGCACGCTTCACGAATGTGGCTAATGTTTACACTCAGGGTGCATTATTACGGCATGTCTTCTATGTAACGTTACGACGTTCTCAATATAATTCATAATCCCACGTTTATAATGAAAAACGCGTTGGTGTTAACGTAACAGGAATATTAACAGGAATATCAATGCAGTTACAAAACTATAGATGTACTTAAAAGTTTTCTTAAAACATAAAACATTTTCGTACTGCACTAAACATAAACATACAGCAAATTCTTAGTTATCCTTCAACTACTGCTAGAATCATTACTGACATGACCTCATGTCAGTTTCAGTCACGAGTTGTACCTAACACTGAGATAATGTCACGCATCATTGACAAGCCTACATTTACAAAACAAAAAAAAAAAGTTTTTCTACATAAATCTGTCAACGAACTAACCTATAACTTATATTAGTAACGTTAAACACATAGCGTTTGTATCTCACAACTCTAACGTTACCCTGCCAGTACATACAAAAATAGATCAAAGTGACATTGTTAACCAACCATTCAGAAACGTCCTGTTCGAGCCTTATTGTCGAACTTCTTCGGGGCTGTCATCTTGTTTCGGGTCCGACTCCGTTTCAAACTGATACGGTTGCACAGATGTGTCCTCAGAGAGAATCCCGCTGCCATAATAAACCCTCAACTGTTGTCAAGTTAACACTCCACGTGCGTTGTGTTACAGCGCCCACAGAACAGAGGGGCGGAGTCAGCGAAGCTCATTATCATTTAAAGGCATATACACTTAAACGGAGTGCTGAACACAGAGCTGTTTTTGAGCAGGTAAAATGAGTGTTTTCTTAAAAAACTAATGAGAATTTTTTATAAAAGTATATTACAAACTTTTCATTTAGACCCTAAAGATTCATATTAACTTGTACAAAAATGGCATTATATGACCCCTTTAAGTAGCACCAAATCATTGCTGGTCTAGAACAGAGCCAAGTAAGAACCGCTTGCGTCAGGGGCTGGGGGCGGGGTTACCGTGACCAACAAGAAACTTGTGACCGCCATTTTTAAATAGCAGCTAGTCGACTGTCGAGCTAATAGCATCTTGATTATAATATCCGTCTATGTAAGTTACGACGAGCTGCACAAACGCGTTGGATTCCGATGTATTTTTGCAAACCCATGAGCATCCATAGTAACGCAACGTCCGTTATTGTTGATGGCTTGTTCGAGATGCATCTGAGCGGCGCGGACCGATCGGAGCTGCGGGAGTGTTTGGAGATCATACGACTCCTTCTGCTTTTGGATCGCTTTCGGAGTGGTTTGATGTCATACGGCGATCGATCTGCGAGAAGCCGATGCATCTCGAACAAGCCTGGCGTGTTTGTGTTTGGCGCTACCGCACTAGCGTTGCTGGGCAACATGAGACGTATGCAGTGACGTAAGATCTGGCTCTGTTGTGGCTCTCTAGCCGGTGGAAAGGCAAACTGGTTCTTAGTAAGCTTGTCAGTCGAACCAACTCCGAACCAGCTCTGGCTCTGGCTCTGAACCAGCACCCGGTTCTTGTTGGTGGAAAAGGGGTACCATAGAGACGGGTGTGATTTCATATCCATCTCTATTTTCTCCTTCCATCTCTATTTTCTATTTCTCTCTTCTATCTTCTCTCTCTCTCTGGTCTCTAAATGAACAGTGGTTTTTAGTTAATGTTGCTATTTTTATTCAATTCCCACAACCTGGCATAGAACTCAATATCTGGGTAAAGCTGGTAATTAAGCCCAAACTGTTATAGAAGCTAAGGGTGCCAAAGCATTAACATTTACCTTCTGTGGCTCTTAAATATGGCCTGCAGTGTATTCATCAGCACCTGCCCACACGGAGGTCACCCAGACAAGCTCTTTGCCAAGGGCCACAAACCATTATACTTGAGACATGTGTTTTGTGCTGATTCCTGGTTCACTGTTGAACCACAGACTCTCAACAGAGTAGATATATTTTCTCACTGTTTTCAGTTTTTTCACACTTCACTTTGATTCGTTCTCTTTTTTTAGATGAGTTTTTCCTGTTTACATTCAGCGAGTGCAGCGCATTGCAAAAAACTAGATCGTTATAATCAGCGAAGCTGTCTAGACTGGGAGCACCAATTCTGTCGTATCGTGTCACAACATGAAGTGCCTTGAGTAAATGAATGGACTCTTGCTACTCTACATAGATACTGCAGATTTGTACTGCTCTGAATTGGAATAAATACATACAATGTAGCCTATGTGTGTGTATGTAATATGTGTTTGTATATAAATACATATAATATGAAATATTATTATAAAATATCAATAATAAAAGATCTATATGAAACTTATCTTAATATAGAAATACAGATATTATCAGTTGCTTAATATTTTTACTTGATTTTTTTAAAACGAGATAGCAAATGGGATGCAGAAATGCAGAATTTTAATGATAGATAGATGTATTATTCATACCACAGCCTTTATTAGCTTCAGTGTAGATATTGTATTTTTAAAATAAGTTTAATATAAAGAACAATGCTCATTTCTCTTCCTCTATTTCTTTTTCCTTCTTGGTTTTTTCTTTCTTTTTTTTTTGCATGCATGTGTCTCCCTGCATTACTGCCTACTTGACTGGAATGACCTGTGAACACCTGATTAACTTCCTGTTGTCTGACCTCAGAATCTCACCATTGATTGCACATGGCATGCCTGAGCGCACAGCTCTCCATCTTAAAGCTGGAGGAGGAGAACAGTTGGGGGTTGTAGCTGCGAGTGTGTTTCACTTGAACATGAAAATAAGGGTTTCTTCAGCCGACAGTCTGACCTTTGCCCTACAGCATACAGGCATACAGCTGACATGACCACAGCATGACACTTATCATATCACATTTGTTTTAATGCAGTAATCACCTGACCTTTAAGAGGTAGATTATGAGTAGAAGGGAGAGAGAGAGAGTGAGAAATAGAGACAGGTTAATAGCATGCGGATGTGTTAGGAATGAATTGAGGGTATAAATGTTCGAGAACCGTTAACTACTAAGCATTTGCAATGAAATGAACAGATAAATTATTCAAAGATCTGCCAGCATCACACTCAGCTTCCACATTCTGCATTTGCAAAGAAGGTTCCCACGCTATTTTAAACCTCTCAGTGTGTTATATCTTAAAATTTGCATTTGCTCTCCTACGAAGTGAAACTTTACTTTTCAATTCAATTCAATTCAAATTTATTTGTATAGCGCTTTTCACAATACACATTGTCTCAATTTCGCAGCTTTACAGAAGGTGCATTTCAGAAATGTACATAGAAAAATACAGTTAGTTAATCATGTATTAATTTAGGCATAACATATCGCCGGTGTTTAGTCGTCTCTTCACAGGCGTCGAGTCGTCTCTCCACAGGCGTTTAGTCGTCTCATCACAGGTGTTGGGGCATCTGAAGTCTCCGTGAGAGGCTGGATACAAACTGGAGCTGACGAACGCTATTTACCAGCAGAAGGATAACAGCAGAAGGACAGATGGGAAATAATTAGCATAGCTGATGTTCATAATATTAATGCATTCGAACTGATTCATCAGTAGTATAAAAGGTAAGCATTAAGTGAATGCTTGGTTAAAGAGATGCGTCTTTAATTTAGTTTTAAACTGGGACAGCGAGTCTGAGTCCCAAACAATATCAGGAAGGCTATTCCAGAGTTTAGGAGCTAAATGTGAGAATGCCCTCCCTCCTTTAGTAGACTTAGATATCCAAGGAATGACCAGAAGCCTCGAATTTAGTGATCTTAAAGAGCGCGATGGATTGTAGGGCGATAGAAGGTCTGTTAAATACACTGGAGCTAAACCATTTAGGGCTTTATAGGTCAGTAGCAATACTTTGTAATTGATACGGAACTTAATGGGTAACCAGTGCAGAGATGATAAAATTGGTGTTATATGATCATATTTTCTTGATCTAGTAAGAACTCTAGCGGCTGCATTTTGCACTAACTGTAGCTTGTTTATTGAGGATGCAGGACAACCAGCTAATAAAGCATTACAGTAATCTAGTCTCGAGGTCATGAATGCATGAACTAACTTTTCTGCATCAGAAACAGATAGCATGTTACGTAGCTTAGCAATGTTTCTAAGGTGGAAAAAGGCTGTTCTTGTAACATATGAAATATGATTTTCGAAAGTCAAGTTGCGGTCTAGTATAACACCCAGGTCTTTTACTGTAGTGGATAAAGTAACAGGACATCCTTCTAAATTAAAGTTGTATTGTAAGGGATTTTGTGGCTTTTCACAATTTTGTGCAAAGGTAAACTTTATCATAGAACAATCAAATGTTTTGACCTTTTGACCCCTTTTAAATGGTCCACTTCAGTCTATATTTCTCTGTACTGGAGTGCTGTAATGGATGTTTTCTGGAAATTACTACACTACACGTGAAGTATCAGGGTCAAAGCGCTCTTTATTTTTGCTGTATGGTATCAATATCCATTTTCCAGAAAGACCTTCAGAAAATGTCTGAGAAATGTTTGCACTTGTCACACAGTAGAACTGCTTCGTAAATTTCAAAAGGACATTTTCATGTGAAGTGACTGCGTTCCACTGATCAGTCACGATAATAACGTTTTATAGTTCTTGGCCTACTTTGATCTGTGATCTGCTTCAAGATAAACACATTTATGGCTTTCCTATTATAACAAGGACGTGTACAGAGGAGTTTAGTAATTCGTTCTTTTAAATTTCTAGGTCTAAATTAGCCTATATGTTGTCTTGATTACATCGTCTGTTTGATTTGAAATGCATTGGCTGTTTCATTTAGGTCATGTGATTCAAAAAAGAGATTCACATCACTATTGTTATTTTGTACAGGTTTGTGATAAAGCTTTGTACAAAAAAAGTCATATCTTATTTTATATCTTTTTATACCTAAAGGCAGGCAGTTTTACAAAAACTTTCCTGTACAAAAGGTCATTCCCTGAAGTATGCAATTTAAAGAAATAAAACCGCATTGGCCTGAAGTTATCTTTAAATATTTTAAAGCTATGAAGCTATAAAGCTTATTATTATTACACTTACTAGGAATGTGTTAACACCAACATTTATTTTTATTTCTTATGTTCGAAATACTAACATACAAATTTTTTTCAGTGTATAGCATGTACTGTGCAAAAAAAAAAAAAATATTTGTTTGCATGTACAGTAATGCCATGATGAACTACTATATATGCCCTAATATGTAGTATAACTTCAGAGCACATTGCATGGAATAATATATCTCACAATGCAATGCGTTGACTTCTATTTCCAGAGTGACAAATGTGAGTGAGATTCAACCAGTCTTTTCATAAAAAATTGTTTTTCTAATGTTTATTGTGTGAAATAATGCCTATTTATACCTTCACATGCTATTATTAAATAGCCGTATACAGTGAATATTGTGCAGCATGTAATAGAGCTGCACGTTTAATCGTTAAATGATCATGATTTCGATTCAAACACCCATGCAATCTTATTCCTAAATAACAATTCGCCTGTGTCTATTAAACCTTTGACTAATTCACAGTGGAACTATAGTCTTTTCACAAACAGTCTTTTTAACTGCACTGGATCATTATCTCTGTCTAATAATTCAGATTATCACAGAAGTACTGGCTTAAAAGTTTATAGCTCGATATAAACACTGATGTCTATGGTAGTGAACAAAATAGTATAAAACACCTTTTAAAAGTAACTCGAGGCTTAAAATAAAGATTGTATCGATTACATCGTTACACCAGTAGATGGCGACAAGTGACTGTTAAAAAATGTGTCTGTCATTGAATCATTCGTTCATGAGATTAAAAAACACTATTTTCATCCAGCAACGAAACAAGTCAAGACTTTATGAGTGAATCATTGAAACCGATTATACATTCAAACCGATTAAAAATAAAAATTTTGTTAGAAACTCTAGTAAATTACGTTATTTAGTTTAGTTGTCTGTTCAGAATCTCTATCTTAAACAAAAACAAAAAATTGTGATCTCAATTTATCCAGCATCTTGCTGATGTGACACAGGAGTGGTTGAGATGCCACTGGGGAAAAGTAGAGGACCCTGGCTGGTTGATTAGTTGATCGCTAAACCAACAGATGTGATGTGAACAGCCACGAACTGAGCATCAGTCAGTTTACTTCCTCCAAACCCCAGGGCACGGACCGCACCACATATCTAGAAATCCTGCCTGCGTATACAGGTCACCAAAATCACTGCAGCTTCGCTTTTTTTTCCTCACTGGCCTCATTTCCACCGCAAAGTAGAGCAAAGCTCAAGCTTAAGTAATAGCTAGGAGTTAGAGAAATAGATTCACAACATGAAAAGAAAGTGATTAACATCAGGGATTTCCACTTACAGTTTTTCTTTCTCTGAATACAATAGATTCCTGAGAAAGTGTTAAGGAATGGAGGAGAGCTGAATGGCCCGAGAGGCAGGGGAAGTTAGAGGAAGTTTATCTGCAGGGATTATAGTGTGTGCAGCTGCCCGCAGAGATTACTGAGACAGTGTCAGGAGGATTACTGGACAGGGACCGAAACACGCTCAATGTGTGCAGACTTTATTCTCGCATACGTGTCTGGGTCATTTCACCCTAAAATGAAAAGGGAAATGGATTTTTTTTTTTTACTTTACAGCACGTCTATTCTCTCACACATGTAAACACCTGTACATGAGCACAGCGATGGATATTTCATCCTCAGCGTGCTCTCGAAAGTGCAGCAGCTGACTCAAATGGTATCTTTATGCTCCTTTATCCTCTATCATCCAGCACAGGAACCCTGCAGTCGTGGCATTAGTGCAGACTGACCAGAAAGGCAGTTTTAGCAATTTTCAGATTAAAAAAATCAGCGTTTCCCAGAACTCATCATTCCTCTTTTGCAGCTATCCATTACACCGGCCATTTAATTGTAGAGCTCAAGAGGTCGCGGCTCGTGGGGAGGCTTTATGTAATTTATTCACTCTTGCAGACCACCAGACACACAATAGGGGTTTTGGCATCTGCTTTCGTTGACATGCAAATCCCCTCCTAGCTGCTCATGCCCCCCTTGGCTGACTTTTTTCCTCCCATCCATGTTGGTTGTGTAAGACCCATGGGCATGAGGTATGCGAGTCGGGTCTCTACGTAAAGGCAACAGATGGGCACAGGAGGTCAGTCGTAGCTCTGTGCCCGCTCCACAAGTGGGGAAGCTTGGCTTGAGTGTACCGAGGGGAGGAGTCAGAGCTCAGCGAGAAGAGAACATTCAGCCACCCGTGTAGCCCACACAAGCGCTCCAGACATCCACACTCACACACGTTCCCGCTTCTCTACCTTGGTGGTTTTAGGATGTAAACTCTCCTCACCTGGTGTTCAAAAAGCTCTGTGTGGGGTGATGTTGAATTCAGAAGGTGAGTCATCGCCAGTCCTGGTTTGGATTGAGCACTTTCCATGCTTCTAACCCCTCATCCTTTTGCTCTCCCGCAGGTATGAAGACCCCTTGAGCCCCACCCAGCTCATAGAAAATGGACAGCTGTGCTTCGCCATCGCAGGCTGCATGGAGGTAAAGGAGCCTAGCAATATCAACGTGGACATGCAGCTCCATCAGGAGAAGAAGAAGCTGCTCTACTCGCTTTGTGAAGTCTGCAACATCCAGCTGCACTCCGCCACGCAGGCCCAGGTCCACTACAATGGCAAGTCTCACCTCAAGAGGGTCAAACAATTGAATAAAGGAGAGCTGCCCACGGCAAGCGTCAGCTCGGCTTCCACTCCTCTACACTCTCTCAGCAGCAGTGGCAGTCAAGGTAAGACCTCCTTAACCCAGGGGACTGAATCCTCCGATGCTTTCCTCCATGCAGGCGTAAACAGCTCTGATGTTAATGCGCCCTGAGTTAGCATTTGACTCAGAGGGCCTAGCTTGTCATTTCTTGTGGCATTTTTAAAGAGGTGTTTGTATTAAAGCCATATAGTTCACGCATGCAGAAATGAATATTCTGTCGTCATTTACTCCTCTTCATGTAATTGCCAAACCTGTATGACTTTATTTATTTTGTCAAACACAGAATAAGCCAATTTTGGGTCTGTCAAGCTTAAAAATTTCAAAAAGATTTCATAGAAGTATTGACTCTTATTTCCAGACTTCTGAAGTCATACATTTCGTTCTGTTCCTTACACAAAGGAATCATTATTCACTGAAAATTAACAATTAATTTTGAGTCGGATCTTATAAATGAATCAGTTGATCCAGTTCACAGAGCAATATGGTGTGTGTTTCCCATAAAATAGCATAACTTATTGGCATAACTATCATAGTATGGTGCATTGCATTGGAGAAATCAACTAGCAAGTCACGAATGTTTCCCGCAATAACTTTGTCGCACGTGCCATGTTGGTTCAACAATATAGAATTGTTGATAATGATGTCACACAGCTGCTGGATTAAAAGCTCATGCAAAAAAATGTGTTTTGACATCAAATTAATGTCTTATTATTGCTGTAAATAATGAACATGGCATTATTTTGCTCAAAAGCATCATCTATTTACATCATACTAACAATAAACTATGCTTGTAAACACGAAAGTCGAGAGCTGTAGTTTCAACCACACAAGTTTGCGATGCTGTTTGCGAATGTTCGTTGGAACTATGGCTTCTAGAAGCACAGAATCATTGAACTATGTTGATATCGACGGAACTTTTTACCATAGTTGGCTAACGATCGAATCAAACTGATTTGAATCTCGATTTCGAATTTACTGACTCGCATGTTTATCAATGAATAATGACCAGTTTTTGGTCCGTTGATCTCACAAAAGTATTGAATGACTTCAGAAGACTTGTGTGGCAAGCAGAGCGGGTGTTAATGAGTGTCACCTGCACACCACACTGATCTCGAGCCTCACGGAGGAGATCCTCATACCTCTCGGCCATGCCCTGCTTGCCACAACTCACAACATGGCTCTCAAGTCATGATTTCGGTAAATTTTTATTATGCTTTTTTGTAATTTTGTAGGCCCAGTCCCTTTTCACTATGTTGAAAATAGTGGGCAGGAAACTGTTTTTAGTGTACAAACACAAAAAAAAGTCCATACAGGTTTGGAACAATAATAAATGATGATGATGACAACCTTTAATTTCTGAGTGAACTATAACTTCAATTTATTTCCAAATCCAAGCTACCATTAAGTAAAGCAAGAACCACACTTATTCCAGGCACAATCTCCCTGAAGAAAGCTCAGGTTCAGTGTCTTGCTCAGGGGCACAGCGGTAACACGGTTGTCTTTTGTGGGCCTTGAACCGGCAACCTTCCACTCTGGGATTTTTTTTCCCCGGAGCAGTACTGAGGCTTGTGCATCATTGTTGTAACCTCTTGGGAGTCTCTGACAAATAATGGCATTTGTTTTTCTGAAGTATGCTTTTCACATGGACTTTCAAGGGTAATGTGTGTCATTAACAGGCCTGTGGTGGCGCTGGCATGTGTAACTGGTGCGAATGGCAGCAACTGCACTTGACCAGTAAGTGACAGTTTATCAGTGTGTTCACAGTCTGGTTGGTGGGTGGAACTGTTGAGACTAGAAAAAAGAAAAAGAACCTGTATTAATGGCTCATTCAGTTTATGAATAGGATCCAGATGCATACCAGGTTACCTCTTCATATTTAAACAAACACGCTCTTGTTTTGCATGTTACCTGGGCAACATTTTGGGTTGCATTGATGCAAGATGGGCAGAGGATCTGTGAGAAGTTGGTGCTGGACTGGCAGGCGAGACTGTGGCTTCCAGTGCAGTGTCAGAGGGGTGGTGACCAAACTTTCATTAGATTGGTGGAAAAGTAGCATGCAGGCTACAGACATTAGACAGACCTTGTTGGACTCCATGGGAAAACTTTTGCCTCTTTTGAAGGGGCGGCCAAAGCAAAATGGAATTTTTTTATTCATTTTGAAGAGCTTATTGCACTATTAGAAGGTCTACAATGTCATAGCGAATTTCATGACTTTATGAATGCTGGTAAAATGATCTGTGTGTGCTTTCGCTTATGAAGAATCACAGATATGATATTTTCCCACCATGACGTTACTATACTATTAAAATTAAGAGATGTATGCCATAATTCTTGGCCACGTACACAATAGACAGTGAAAACTTCTTTTAAATCCCCTAAATGATCATACCCTTTGTGACGGTTGTTGAATTGATAATCTAATATAAATTAGAAATATGAATGTCTGTTTGTTATTAGCTATAATTTTTTTTCACATAAGAAAGTAGAGACTGGTAGGTATGTGAATCTGGCCACATGATATTATATTATTGACATTTCTGAGCCACAATGTGGTATTGTTGTGATTGTTTATATGTACACTAAACAAAGTTTTTGAATTCTTTATTTTCTTTAGCAAGTATGCATTAATTGATCTAATGTTATGTATTAAAATAAATGCTGTTCTAATTAACTTTTGATTTATCTAAGAAGTTTTCGCAAAAATATTAAGCAGCACAACTGTTTCAACATTGATAATAAAAAATGTGTCTTTAGCAGCAAATCAGCATATTAGAATGATTTCTGAAGGATCATGTGACACTGAAGACTGGAGTAATGATGCTGAAAAATCAGTTTTTTTAATCACAGCATTAAATTACATTTGAAAATATATTAAAATAGAAAACATTTTTTTTAAACTGCAATAAAATTTTGCAATATTAGCATAATTTTTTTACTATATTGTTGATTAATGCAGCCTTGGTTAGCATAGAGATTTATTTAAAACAGATCTTACCATAACCAACCCCAAAATTTTGAATGGTAGTGTAGTTATGCAAAACATATTGAAAGCTTTTGTGAACTTGTTTTGTTATCATCTGCATTGGATTTGAGTGTTTCTTGATTGTGTTTTTATTATTAGCTTGTTTTGAGGATTTCACTCGAACTGGAATAATTACGTGTCCGTTGACCTAATGCTACAGTTTGTTTAATCTTTTCACAGATTTTAGACTTAATGCTCAAATGTTTCAATGAATATTTTTTGGGGAAAAGCATTTAAGTAAACATTGAATCTTGGGATCATGATATAGATACATGTATATGAGGTTCATGAGGTAAACTGATTCCCCCTCCCCCAACCCTAATATTAATATTTGTCAACCGTTGGTAAATCAACATAGGCAACGTGTTTTGATTATTCTTTTAAGCTGCATACACACTGTCAACTATAATGAATGGGTTGCTATTATAGCTGGTGTGAGAACCTATGGTGGAAAGAGAGATATCATATTGTGAATGAGTCAAGACACACACCTCTGTTAATGTGATTTTCTAGAAACTGTCCAAAAGAGAGTGAGATCAATGCAAGTAGCTATTTAGTGAAAATCTGTTCAGATTTAATATGCAGTTTTAAATTTTTCTGTAGTGAATTTGGTTATCAAATGCAATTTCCACTCCTGTATATAGCCAAACTCATAACCAAACTGTGTGCGAACAGAACAAGATTAAACAGGTTTTACTAGCATATTTATCAACGGCCATCACGTTTCTCTCTTTGTAAGTGTGTCATCAAGTTTGGTTTGTCAGCTAATACGTTTTTATGTACTGTAGTCAGCCCATATGTGCTTGTGAATGTAATAGTGATTTATTCCGATTTTTTTTTTTAAATATATGGGTGTGTGAAAAGCAGAGGTGATGTTTGATCTGCCGCACACAGCTGCTGCTCCTGCAGGGATGTCTGGGAGTGAGGGGATGTCACGTGTTTTCATCTCTCTCTCTGGGAGCATCTCTAGTGTTCCATGGAGCTTCAATAAACAGCAATAAGAGCTGCAGGGGCTGGTGTATTTAAAGCACTCAACTGCTATTTCAAATAATAGGTTAGCTAGTACTGTGCCAAAGAACCTTCATGTGTTACATTTTTTTATGATATTCAATGTACATTTTGATAGTAATGGGATTTTTTTTTTTGCCCTGAAATCCATAATTTGGACAAAACATTCAATTTTTGTAAAGCGCATTTCAAATAATTGAAACATTTTCTACATTTTATGTTGCACACAGATCATATTGAATGTATTTTGAATATTTGGAAATAATTTACATGTTGCATAAAGAAAATTTAGCATTTTAGGCATTAAGCATTCACAGTTGCTATTTTTAGTATTATTTAGACATTATTTTATAACAACTGAGCACTCCCCTGCACACCCTCCTCCCCCAATGTGTCATGTTTTCCGTATTAAAGGTGCTCTATGTAACTTTTAGCGGCCTCTAGTGGTGATGTTTCAGATTGCAACCAATTTTTACAAGAGCGCTCGTGCTCGAACTCATAGACAATACCGTCTATTACGCAAATATCTCAGCGAATACTAGACGGATTCGGCGAGCACCGAGCTCGTTGGGACCATCTAATCGAGCTGAAAGAACCATATAAGTTCCATAGTTTTTGGTGGTGTTTTCGCGGAGATATTAGCAGAAAACCATCGGGCGCGCTGCAAAATTGCGGACGCCGGTGACGTCACGATCTCAGAAGAAAATCGCTCGTATCTCTGGAACGCAAAGACCCAGAGAGCTCAAATTCGGGGGAGGAGGTTCCAGGGGGACCCTTGCACGAACGCTAGAGTGGCGGGCCTCGGGGATGCCCCCAACCGGATCGCCGTTCGCTGGGACGTGGGGGGTGGGCTCGTTCGAAAGGCTCCGTCCAGCACTACGAATGATTAGAGTCTTGGGAATATTGATCAAAGATTGACAGAGATATAAGCCGAAAAATGTGCGCCTTTAACCGGACGTAACTCCCTGACCGTCTACCGTCTAATAGACTGTATATAAGGAGAGAGGCTCGGGAGCGTGCATGCACGTCACATTGGATTTCGCTGTAAATCCGACCCGGAGACTTCGCATAGGAATAGGAATATTGGCCTTCAGAGGTAATAGCAAAACTCGACAAGTGGATCATTGTAATGTGTGATTACAACCCCTTCACACACAGGCAATAAAAAAAGGATTCATTTTAGTAGAAAAGTTACATATAGCACCTTTAAATATGTATATACATTTTTTTAATATATTTTTGCTTTGTGCTAATGATAATGTAGAGGAATATGTTTTTAATTGTAGGAAAACAATGTAACAATCTTAAATATAAATTATTATGTATATATATTTTATATTATATTGTATCGCACTAACATAACATAAACATGGTTCCTATGTAGTTTGGAAAAGTAATTTCCAGGTCTGGATAAGTATGGGGAGAAAAAACAGAGTATGGAAAAAAATGTTTCCAGAGACTCTATTGCCCATTTAGTTTTCTAAAATATAAAATTAGGAATTTCTAAAAATAAATGTATCATACAAGCAGTGTTTTCATGTCAAAATTGTTTGTTGTAGAATCAGACTGAATGAATTCCAAGCGCACATTTCATTACCCAAACCTGTTAGTCTTTACCATGAGCAAGTCTCTTTTAAACTTCACTAAAACGATTGTGTGTGTGTGTGCCACTCAAACTAGCAATAGATAAGAGAGCAAACAGTCATCTAAATCAGACTGTACTTTGCTATTTGGTGATCGTTCAACACTAAACCACATTTACAGTATTAAAATGATGTGTCAGGGGAAATTTGAGTCTGGATTTGAAACGGAAAATGTGAGGGAACCCTGCATAAATCTCTCGTGCTCCTTTTGTATAAAATCTGTGTTTGAAAATGAAGTCTGCGTTGATGTGTGTGTGATTGATTGAGCCCGTTTGAGCTGGACACTGGTGTCAGTGGCTCTGAATCTTTAAGCAGGCTGCTCATTATTTGCTGTAGTCTGAGCCGGACATATGTAATTACAGCGGGGAGGATGTGCTGCGCTTTACCGCCGTGTCCTGTTGACTGACAGTAGATCAGGTCTGTTGAAGAAAGGAGGTCATCTGTGCGCTGACTTTGATGGATTATTGAGAGCATTTCTGCCAACGTGGCACCTCATTTACTCACTATATGCTGAGTCCATTTCTGTAGTCTGTGCATGTGTGTGAGCATGCATCATGCTCTTGTTGAGGTCAGAGCACTAGTGAGCACTAGATGGCAGTGCTGTCCTCTTGGAAACGTTTTCATCATTATGGCCTGCAGAGTTCATTGCAGGTGAAGATGATCATATTTTAAACTAAGATTAATGCTATTTGTAAACATAATATAAAATGACAAAGTCTTGCAGAGTCATATTTCTAATTTCTGTTCCCCTTTCACCATCATTTCCGTTCCACTCTTGACACTCCTACTGATAAAGTGGCCAGAAAGCATAATGACTAATGACATGAATAAGCCAGACAAATTCCCTCTTCCTGTTCTTTGAATCATCATAGCTCACGCCTGTCTACTCCGATTCTGTCAGAACTATCTCCGATTAAAACAAACATAAGTTACATTCACAGCGCAGCTGAGTGCGGTTCAAATGTGTTTTTTCCTCATCATATGTGTCACAGATCTGGGGGCTTTTTCTGATGATATCACTGTCAGAAAAAGAAAATGTGCACAATTTGTTCCTTTAGGGGTACTAGCTTGCCACTGGTAACTTGTCATCTTTGTACCTTATTTATTCATAAAAGGTGCAGATTAAGGTACTGCTATGAACCTTTTAGAAGTAATTGGTACACATGTACTTTAAGATTACTGCCCTAGTGACAAGCTGTTGTAACTTTAAAGGCACACGTTTGGCTTTCAGTCTGACTTTTTCAATTTTGATCTGGGCCACTGTCATGAAATACATTGAATATGCATCAGTTTTTTTTTCATTACTCAGAATATGGTGCAAAATATACAGTATTTGTACGTTAACATGATGAACATCTACTTATAAAACTGTTAGTTTCAGTCCTTGATTCTGAATGCAATAATTTGACATATTACTGTTTAAAAGTTTTAGATCGTGAATGTTTTGAAATGTTTTTAAAGTCTCACCAAGGCTGCATACATTTGATCATATCAAGTTGTAAATATATTTCACAATATTACCGTGATTACTACATTTTCAATTTGAATATACTTTAAAATGTAATTTAATCCTGTGATCAAAGCTGAATTTTCAGCATAATTACAAAGGTCTTCAGTGTCACATGATCCTTCAGAAATCATTCTAATATACTGATTTGCTGATCAAGAAACATTTCTTATCAATGTTGAAAACAGTTTGTGCTGCTTAATTTTTTTTTTAGGATTCTTTGATGAATAAAGAACGATAATTTAGTTAATAGTTAATAAAGAACAATAGTTCAAAAGAACAATATTTATCTGAAATATAAATATTTTGTAACAATATTACCCCCGGTTTCACAGACAAGGCTTAAAGGTGGGGTATGTGATTTGCAAAACGGCCGGCAGATTTTGAAAATACACAACTCATAAGGTCCTACCTTCTCTTCTCCAACGCTGGCCCTGACTCCACCCATTCGAAAAACATGGACGCGCAATCAAGCACGAGTGAAAACTCAGATGCTCTCTCTCTCTCTCTCTCTCTCTCTCTCTCTCTCTCTCTCTCTCTCTCTCTCTCTCTCTCTCTCTCTCTCTCTCTGTACCGGGGCGACTTGCACTTCCTGTGACTGGGTCACGAGCTTTGAGTATGCGCACGAACGGACATGCGCGCGAGGGGGGCATGGTAAGACCGTTTGATTGACGCATTTTCTGTCCAATGATTCTAGACGGTCTTGAAAATGATTGGCTGGAGTTTTTCGAGTCCTGCCCGTTCCACAGATGATTAAATTGCTTAATTTTCATTTCAGTGCTTCTAATTTACAGCCAGTAAGTGGATTAGGAATAGGATTTCAAGTGATTTTGAAAAAATGGTCAAAAAAAAAATCACATACCCCACCTTTAAGTCTAGTCTCTGACTAAAAGGCATGTTTGAGCTGTTTTGACTGAAAAGAACTTGCATATCTTAAAAATAAAATGTGTCAGTGCCATTGTTTTGTCTCAAGATGCATGTAACAATGTTCAGATGTTCTGGGAAGAAAGAGGCGGGAACTGGCGAACATTCCAACAATTTAATGACATGAAATTAAACAAATACAAAATGAAAGTAAAAGACAGCAGCCCCTCACGGACGACTGCTGTCTCTTAATAAAACACAAACAAAACAAAACACAGGTTCAGGCCTGTTCCTCTCTCGCTCCCCACTGTCGTCGCTCCTTTTTTTATGCTTCCGCTCCTCCGTGAGAGATATGAGACCGGTGCGTCGCGCAGGTGTCACTCATCAGTAAATCACGCTACTGGCCTCGTGCCGCTCTCTCACGGCCCTCGCCACAATGCAAATCAGTAATGTTTTTTTCTAAGGCATTTTTATAAAAGCTACTCAATATCCTAATTGAATTAAGACCTAATCCTGGTTTAATCCAAGATCTGTATGTGAAACCAGACCGTAATGTCTTTACTGTCGCTTATAATCAATTTAATGTATCCTTGTTGAGTAAAAGTATATAAAAAAACAAAAAGACAGACCCGAACTGACCCCAAAGCTTTCACCAGTGCTTTATCCTTTAACACAGTAGACGTGTTGCTTGTTTAGACATGCCAAATTATCACTCATGCAAACAGTCAGTCTGAAATTTGTTTGCATTTTATGTCAGTTTAACTTGAACATTTTCATGATTCATAAGCCTTGCAGAAAGATGCTGACATACATAGTCAAATTATAAAATTCATTGTGTGTGAATGCTTTTCCATTGTCCCACCTTTTCTGGTTCAGATCACGCTTCCATCCATCCTGTACTTTTGAGGCTCCATAATGTATTATTTAAATAATGGTCTTTTGCCTCCTGCCCTCATAATTAATCAGCGTGCAATTTGACACCAACCTCCACTGACTGCACAATGTGCACATAAGCTTCACGGCATTGCCTCACTTTATTTGTTTTTCTCCAATGAAAGTGTCAGTGTAAGGTCTTTTATGCAGTTGGGTCAGTTTAGGTCATCTGTTCAAACTGGTGTTATGGGCCACATTTTAAAGGTAATAAACAACCTCACAAAAAAACATTCGATTTTAGACACAAATTAAAGTTTTTTTGTTGTTGTAAATAAACTCATTAGTGAAACTGCATGAATTATGCAGCATGTTGATGAATAAATGTCATAAATCATTTTGCGAGTCGTCTGCCGTCTGGTGAAATGCGGACGCCTCGCAGTGATGTAGTCTCAGTTGATGAGTCACGACGTGTTCGTGAGGTACGCCCATCGCCAGAATGAAACTTTAATGGTCCCTGTTGAAAGATTTATATTATTTAGAGCAGCAGGGGTGTGAGGCGGCGTTCTCACATGATGGTTTGAATGCGGCCCTCGTCTCAACCTGGGAAAATCAGGCTCTCAGAGTTAAGCTGTGAGAACATGTCGGCCGGGGGCTTCCCTCATGACCAGATGCTGTTTTACACACACATTACACATCTCCTATCCGGAGAGTACAGTATGTGCATTTATACCTTAGAATCCAAAGACCTGATCTAACTTCCCTGCACCAAATAACATATACATCTCCTTCTTCCTCTTCTTCTTCTGCTTCTTCTTCTTCTTCTTCTCCTTCTTCTTCTGTCTTTCTTCTTTCTTCTTCTTCTTCTTCTCTTCTTCTTCTCTTCTTCTTCTTCTTCTTCTTCTTCTTCTTCTGCTTCTTCTTCTTCTTCTTCTCCTTCTTCTTCTGCTTCTTCTTCTTCTTCTTCTTCTTCTTCTTCTTCTTCCTCTTCTTCTTCTGCTTCTTCTTCTTCTTCTTCTCCTTCTTCTTCTGCTTCTTCTCTTCTTCTTCTCTTCTCTTCTTCTCCTTCTTTCTCTTCTTCTCCTTCTTCTTCTTTCTTTCTTCTTCTTCTTCTTCCTTCTTCCTTTTCTCCTTCTTCTTCTTCTTCTTCTCTCTTCTTCTTTTCTTCTTCTTTTTCCTTCTTCTCTTCTTCTTCTTCTTCTTTTCTCTTCTCTTCTTCTCTTCTCTTCTTCTTCTTCTCTTCTTCTTCTCTTTCCTTCTTCCTCTTCTTCTTCTTCTTCTCCTCTTTCCTCTCTTCTTCTTCTCTTCTTCTTCTTCTTTCTTCTCTTCTTCTTTCTCTTCTTCTTTCTTCTCTTCTTCTCTCTTTCTCTTCTTTCTCCTTCTCCTTCTTCTTCTTCTTTCTTCTTCTTTCTCCTCTTCTTCTTCTCCCTTCTTCTTCTTCTTCTTCTCTCCTTCTTCTTCTTCTCTTCTCTTTTCTTCTTTCTTCTCCTTCTCCTTCTCTTCTCTCTTCTTCTTCTTCTTTTCTCTCTTCTCTTCTTTCTTCTTCTTCTTCTCTCCTTCTTCTTCTCCTTTTCTTCTCTTCTTCTTCTTCTTCTTCTTCTTCTCTTCTCTTCTTCTTCTCTTCTTCTCTCTTCTTCTCTTCTTTTCTTCTTTCCTTCTTCTCTTCTCTTCTTCTTTCTTCTCTCTTCTTTCTCTTCTTCTTCTTCCTTCTTCTCTCTTCTTCTTCCTTCTTCTTCTTCTTTCTTTTCTTCTTCTTCTTCTTCTTCTCTTCTCCTTCTCTCTTTCTTTCTTCTCTTCTTCTTCTTCTTCTTCTTCTTCTTTTCTTCTTCTTTCTCTTCTTCTTCTTCTCTCTTCTCCTTTCTTCTTCTTCTCCTTTCTTCTTCTTCTCTTCTTCTTCTTCTTCTTCTTCTCTTCTCTTCCCTTTTCTTCTTCCTTCTCTTTTTCTTTTCTTCTCTCTTCTTCTTCTTCTTCTTTTCTTCTTCTTCTTCTTCTTCTTCTCTCTTCTTTCTTCTTCCTTCTTCTTTCTCTTCTTCCTTCTCCTCTTTCTCTTCTTTCTTCTTCTTCTCTTCTTCTTCTTCTTCTTCTTTCTTCTTCTTCTTTCTCTTCTTCTTCTTCTTCTTCTTCTTCTTCTTCTTTCTTCTTCTTCTTCTTCTTCTTCTTCTCTCTTCTTCTTCTTCTTCTTCTCTCTTCTTCTTCTTCTCTTCTTCTTTCTTCTTTCTTCTTCTTCTTTTCTTCTTCTCTTCTCTTCTTCTTCTCTTTTCTTCTTCTTCTTCTTCTTCTCTCTTCCTTCTTCTCTTCTCTCTTCTTCTCTTCTCTTCTTCTTCTTTCTTCTTCTCTTCTTCTTCTTCTTCTTCTCTTCTCTTCTTCTTCTTCTTTTCTTCTTCTTCTTCTTCTCTTCTTCTTCTTCTTCTCTTCTTCTTCTTCTTCTTTCTTCTTCTTCTTCTTTCTTCTCTTCTTCTTCTTCCTTCTCTTCTTCTTCTCTTCTCTTTCTTCTCTTCTTCTTCCTTCTTCTTCTTCTTCCTTCTTCCTTCTTTCTTCTTCTTCCTTCTTC